>JAMQGT020012366.1:0-73348 GCA_024447675.2 Pterophyllum scalare | reverse complement strand
AGGGACAGTATTGATAAATGCATTTCACAGTTACTGTTGTCTTTAAGTTAGGGTTTTTGGGGTTTGAACCGGAAGGAGATGTGTGTGGGGGGGGTTGTTGTTCTCTGTTGGCCAGGAAGTGAAGAAGTTGTTTTTACCCTGTGCGAATGGTTCTGTTGTGTCGGCCCAAATAAAGAGTGCTAGAAACAAAACAACTGTCTGGTGCTTGGGTGCCATAACGGAACGTTACACTGGTGTCAGAAGTGAACTTTACGAACTACGCCAGCGGCTCTGCTCACGGCTCAGAGACACGACTCCCGATTATGCGGAGGACCACGGTCAAGAAGGAGGAGCCGGACATGGATATCCGACCCGCTCGCGGCGCGAGGGAAGCGGCTCTCCGGCTGGCTGCTGAGGCTGGCTTTCCCCCGGGTTTGTCTCGGCTGGAGGGTCGTTCGCGCCATGAGCGCCATTCCGGCGGGACGGAGCTGATGTCAGGTGACGTAAACAATGATGGCGGGGCCCGGGGACAGCCGGCTACGGTAAACATAAAGACACCCAAGTTCAGCGGCAAGACGCCGTGGGAAGTGTTTATTGCCCAGTTTGAATTATTAGCTGCTGCAGCTGGCTGGTCTGAGGAACATAAAGCCCTGCAATTAGCTCTGTGCCTGTGTGAGGATGCAGCAGCATGCCTGCTGCTGCTGAGTGAAAGAGAAAGGGGCGACTATACTGCTCTGGTGGGGGCGCTTCAGAGGCGGTTTGGGCAGTATAACCAACCTGTGCTGCTGCGGTCGGAGTTTCACAACAGACGGAGACTGCCTGGAGAGCCACTGCGTATCCTGGCCCATGACATTGAGTGCCTCTGCAGGCGGGCCTATGACAACATGCCCCTTGCAGTACAGACGGAGCTCGCCCGGGATCAGTTCCTACAGGCCCTCAGTCCCAAAGAGCTCCGTATTCAGACGCAGCTTGCTCGTCCAACCACACTCAGTGCAGCTCTGGAGTTGGCGGTGGAGAGGGAGATGCTGTCAGGATCTCCTGGAGGGAATGAGGGTTCCCCAGTGGTCAAAGCAACATCTGCACCTGCTGAGCAGCTGGAGAGACTGGGGGGACCGCGCAGCATGACCCAGACGGCTGCTCTTCAGTCACCTTATCCCCATGCTGGCCCACGCCGCCGACCACAAAACTGCTGGGGATGTGGACAAGCTGGACATCTCATCAGACAGTGCCCCAGGTTTACATCGGCGCAGGGAAACGGTCAGGGGCCCGTGTAGGTGGGAGTACACGGGCCATCGTGACCAACGCCCCCACACCACCCATATTGTCACCTGGCATGGTCATTACCGTAGGCTGGACCCAAGTTGGTGATTTTTGCCACATTCCGGTGGTGGTGGATGGGGTATCCTGCACAGCACTCCTCGACACAGGGTCCAATGCAACTCTGGTCCGACCCGACATCATTCCAGCTGGGACTGCCATGCAAACAACTGATGTGCAGCTTAAGACAGTGACTGGTGACCTGGCCCCCATAAAAGGGAGGGGGATGTTCCGGTTTAAGGTTGGGGACCTAACCATGCCTTTTGCTGCCTGGGTGGCTGATGTCCAGGATGCCTGCATCCTGGGGCTGGACTTTTTACGAGCCATTGACGGTGTGTTGGACCTTGGAAAAGGCTGTCTATTACTCCCAGAAGGAGAGAGGGTGCAGCTTAAACCTCCATCTTCAGACCCATCCCCTGCTGTATTAGCTGCTTGCACCTTGGAATCCCCTGTATTACCACTAGTGGAACAGCAAACTGATGAAGAGGAGAGGCTGACAGCAGTGAGGAATGTCTGGTCCAGGAACTGTGAGGGCCTGACTCAGCAGCAGCAACAAAGTCTATGGCAGGTGCTCCTGGACTTTAAAGACATTTTTGCCCTTACAGAGTGTGATGTAGGCCTGACACACTTGGTGGAGCACGTTATCGACACTGGGGACGCTCGTCCTGTTAAAGTGCGCCCTCGTCGTCTCCCTCTGGCTCATCAGGAGGCAGCTGAACAAGAACTGAGTGAGATGCTGAAGATGGGCATCATAGAGCCATCTGAAAGTCCCTGGGCATCTGCTGTGGTGATGGTACCCAAGAAGAACAGTCCACGAATGCGCTTCTGCGTGGACTACAGGCCACTTAATAAAGTCACTAAAAGGACTCTTATCCCCTTCCCAGAATCGACGAGTCTCTCGACCTGGTGGCAGGGTCTTCGTGGTTTTCCACTCTGGACCTGCGAAGTGGTTACTGGCAGGTGCCACTGTCCCCAGATTCCAGACCAAAGACAGCCTTTTGCACGAACAGGGGACTGTGGCAGTTCAGAGTCCTGAGCTTTGGCTTGTGCAATGCCCCAGCCACCTTTGAGAGACTTATGGACGGTGTGCTAGCCGGTATCCCAAGACAGCAGTGTCTGGTCTACCTGGACGACCTCCTGGTGCATGGGACCTCTTTTGAGACCACCTTGGATACCCTAAGACTGGTAATGGAGAAAGTGAGAGCCGCAGGCCTTAAGCTGCACCCGGACAAGTGCCACTTCATGAGGAGGGAGGTAGAGTTCCTAGGTCACAAGTTGGGTCAGGAGGGCATCAGCACTTTGGAGGAAAAAGTGCAGACCATTAAGGACTGGCCCACTCCCGCAGACCAGGCACAATTAAAAAGCTTCCTGGGGCTGGCGTCATATTACCGGAGGTTTGTAAAAGGCTTCTCCTCCATAGCTGCACCACTCTTTCACCTGTTGCATAAGGATCACGACTTCAGCTGGAACCAAGACTGTCATCAGGCATTTGACACCCTACGCAGATCCCTGACAGAGTCTCCAATCCTTGCCCCGCCTGACCCCGCCCTACCATTTGTCCTGGACACGGATGCAAGTAGTGTGGGACTGGGAGCCGTGCTGTCGCAGGTCGGACCTGAGGGTGAGAAGGTGGTAGCGTACTTCAGCCGGATCCTGAATAAGAGTGAGCGACGCTATTGTGTCACACGGCGGGAGCTCCTGGCTGTGGTGATGGCGGTGAGACACTTTAAGTACTACCTGTGTGGCACACCTTTTATCATCAGGACTGATCATGCCGCTCTCCAGTGGCTTATGTCCTTCAGAGAACCAGAGGGGCAGGTGGCCCGCTGGCTGGAGGAGCTCCAAGCCTTTAATTTCACTGTGGAGCACAGAGCAGGGGCACACCATTCCAATGCGGACGCACTTTCCCGCCGCCCATGTGCTGCGACAGGCTGCCGTTATTGTGAGAAGCGGGAAGAGAAGGAGAGGGAACTCACAGCAACAGATAATCCCGCACAGCTCTCCTGCAGGGCACTTCTAGTGGTGGACACAGCGGAATGGAGGGCCCAGCAGGAGCGAGACACCGACCTGCTGCCAGTACTACAGTGGCTTGAGAACAAGCAGCGTCCTAACTGGGATGAGGTTACCGGGCTCTCTATCGCCACCAAAGGACTGTGGGCCAAGTTTAGTGCTCTAAGGTTGGACAAGGGAGTGCTGCAACGTGGTTGGAAAGACCCTGCTACAGGTGAGGAAAGGTGGCAAGTTGTAGTGCCCAAGTCACTAAGGCCAGTGGTGCTGGAAGCCTGTCACGGGAGTAGAGGCTCTGGCCACTTTGGTGTGTCAAAGACCCTTCGCCGCCTGCGCCAGGGTTACTATTGGGGCCAGCAACGCAGAGATGTGGAGGGCTTCTGTCACAGCTGTGACTCCTGTGCTGCCCACAAAGGTCCGCTGGACCAGTCCCGTGCTCCACTTCAACAGCAACCAGCAGGAGCACCGATGGAGCGAGTAGCTGTGGACATTATGGGGCCATTTCCCCGGACTGATAGGGGAAACCGCTATGTTGTGGCTGCTATGGACTATTTTACCAAGTGGCCGGAAGCGTACGCCATCCCAGACCAGGAGGCGGAGACGGTGGCTGACACATTAGTGGAGGGAATGTTCAGCCGATTTGGAACAGCAGGGGTCCTTCACAGTGACCAAGGCCGGAACTTTGAGTCCAGGGTGTTTGCTGCCATGTGCGAACGCCTTGGAATTCAGAAGACCCGCACCACGCCACTCCACCCCCAGAGTGATGGTCTGGTGGAAAGGTTTAATAGGACACTGGCCCAGCAGTTAGCCATCATCACGTCAGAACACCAGCGTGACTGGGATACCCACCTCCCACTCATCCTCATGGCCTACAGGTCGGCAGTTCAAGAGTCCACCCAGTGCACTCCCGCCCTGCTAATGTTAGGGAGAGAACTAAGGACCCCTGCTGAACTGGCTTTTGGGAAACCCCCTGATGCTCCGGATGCACCACCGGGTCAGAGCTATGCCAGGAAGCTGCAGGACCGACTGGAGTCGGCGCATTCTTATGCCCGGGACCAGCTAGCAAAGGCAGGACTGCGGCAAAAGAGAAACTACGACCTGACTACTAAAGGGAGGCACTTCCGTGCTGGAGAACTGGTGTGGGTCTACAGCCCAAAGAGGAAAAAAGGACGGTGTCCTAAACTGGACAGCAACTGGGTTGGACCCTGCAGGGTCCTGGAACGGGTTGGGGAAGTGGTTTATAGAGTACAGTTGCCACCTAGAGGCAGGAAAGTGGTCCTGCACAGAGACAGGATGGCCCCTTATAAAGGTTGTTCTCCTTCCCCCCTCTCAGAGGAATGTGTGCAAATCCCGCATACTCCAGTCCAGCTGGACATGTCCCCCACCCCTTCCCCTTGTTCCCCCCTCAGTTTCCTGTAGTTCATGCCACCCTTCGGAAGCCAAGGAGGCGACGTCAACTGCCTCCCCGCCTCAGGGACTGTGTTTTCCCCTCGAGGACGAGGGACTTTTTGTTGGGGGGGCAGTGTAATGATCCATAAGGGACAGTATTGATAAATGCATTTCACAGTTACTGTTGTCTTTAAGTTAGGGTTTTTGGGGTTTGAACCGGAAGGAGATGTGTGTGGGGGGGGTTGTTGTTCTCTGTTGGCCAGGAAGTGAAGAAGTTGTTTTTACCCTGTGCGAATGGTTCTGTTGTGTCGGCCCAAATAAAGAGTGCTAGAAACAAAACAACTGTCTGGTGCTTGGGTGCCATAACGGAACGTTACAATACAGAGATTAGTTATCATATACTCGGTCATGGGGTGGCTGCGATTTAGGAGGTAGAGCAGGTCATCTACTAATCGGTTGATGGTTTGATTTCTGGCTGCTCCGGTCTGCATGCCAAAGTATCCTTGGGCAAGATAATTAACCACAAATTGCTCTCTTTAACCGTTGGAGTATGCATGTGTGTGAATGCTTGATAGAAAGCACTTTGATATGGAAAATAGAGCTTATATGAATATGTGTGTGAATGGGTGATTGCAAACGTGTCATAGCATGTAACTGAGCTTTGAGTGCTCAGTTACAGTAGAAAAGCACTGTATAAGAGGTACATTTACCATTTACTTGAGAGGATGATTCACAGGGATGTACAACCATCAGCATCTGAGCACTGACCCACTGTTCCCAGCAGAAGAACATCCAGCATGTACCAGCAGCTTATTTAAACCATACATTAACCTCCATGGGCTCCGGTGTAGTCTCTGTAATTGTTAAATCTGTGTTTTCCAGTAGAGACCGGATGACACACTTGATTTGAAAAACTGCAGGAATGCAGAGGAAGCCCAGATGTCCCAGCTGTCCACTAGCGCTTGATCACAGCTTACATTTGTGGACCTGCGTGAAGCTGGCAGCGTGAAATGTGCCTCAGAGCCCCACGTGGGCATGTGATGATGCGTATCGGGCGATCCATGCACACACATTCAAGATTCTGTAAGTGAGTGAAAAGGATGTCACATGTTTTTAGGCTTCTGAACCGCAGGAAATGGATTTTGAGTGTGTTCATGACTTCATTTTTGAATTACACTAATTTTTATAAACTGCAGCAAAAAGTTAAAAAAAATAAAATAAAAAGCATAGTGTGCACAGTTTGCAAAAAGACAACATATGCTGTGAAATAAACTATTTCCAAAAACACAATCAAAGTTCGAAGTGTCCCAGGAACTTATACACCGAAAGTCCCAAAGTCAAACATTCCTTTTCAGCAGCACCACAGAGCTGTGACAGGCATTGGAGGCCTTTTTTGGTAGCTCCATCACCACTGCTGACCTCCATGACCTCCTGGTTTTGACACAGTGAAGCCTGATTTGATGATTGGGTTCATAAGCTGTGTTGCATTAAGACATTTGGTGTAGTTGTAGCTGGCACTCCACGCTGGCCTTCACCACCCAAGCCCAGCATCATTGCTGCGCTAAATGAACTTCAAACTCAGCTAAAGCACTGTTGCTTAGTAGCTGCAGTAGAGCTAGTTTCAGTAGTAAATGCTTTACATCCTCACTGAGCTGAGGACTCGTGTCCCTAAGCTAGCTAGTATATAGCTAACTTAATGTTTGTAGTCCTCAACCACAATAAACTGGTCTGGAGGGCTTTTCTCTTCCTAATGAAATGGACTTGCCACACTAACTTCACTGCTCTCTCTTTTCTGCTTGTTCCTTCTCTCTCTCAGCTCTGTCAGCTCTGCCCAGAAGAAAGATGGCAATCACCATAAACAACATAGATGCATCTGGCTCACATCTGCATACACACACAATTTAAATTCGGGATAAACAGTCCATATGTGGTTCACTGCTGCCACATGTGGCTGTCGGTTAGTGTCCATCACCTAGATCCAAACATCTGTGGTCCTAATAAAGTCTCTTGTAAATCTTGTACATACAGCATATTTGAAGAACGTATCTGGCCATTCAGAAAGGCAAAAATAATCTTCAGTATTTCTAAACCTAGGTGACAGGATTTCCATCAGAAACACTGTCTTCTCTGCAGGTCTACTAACACTTCTCACCTGTTTTTTATAGAGTACAGATAAAAGCTGCTATGGAACCAGCAGGCTGAAAAGAAATATAAAGCTAACTTAATGTTTGTAGTGTATCTTTGAAAAATTCCCTGATGCTTAGTCCTGTTGAGACACACAACTTTTATATACTGTCAGAAACCCTTAAAATTGTGCCCCTGACAACAGCAAAAGATATTACCTAAAATACTGCTAAACCTTTTCCTTTTTCTAGAACAGGCACTATTTCCAGCTTTCCTGAAGCCACATTTAAGCCTGTCAACATGCAGTTCTGCCAATGCTAGGTGCTCACCTGGCATTAACCAGGCTTTGAAAGTTACCGAGCTCCAGATTTTTTCTCTTAATGTATCATATTTAAGGTGTAGCACCTGTACTCCAATGATCTCCTGAAGAATCTCAGTCCTACAGCTGCAAAAGACCCCAAACCAGAAAAGGCTGCAAAGGAGGTTATTTCATACAGCTTCCCTCTTTTGTAGGATTGCCTGTGTACATAGAAATAAAGAAGATGAGTTTTCTGTGTATAAACTAATGGGGAAAAAATGCAGAATTATTCCTTTAACTGAGATAAAATAGCATGAGTGGAAAAAGTTACTTTCTCAGTGCCCCTGGCTCTGCCGTGCCTCTGATTCATCCCTCGTGCCTAAACCAGCCAATTATCATTCCTCGTGAGCCAGGCATCAGCCTAACCCCCTAAACACGACCCAATCAGAGGAAATGTAGGGTGGGCCTTAGCTAGAATTTTATTGAGTCTTTTCAAAGTGAAAACCATCTCGCCTTTCACACATTGATACCTGCCAAATTTTACTGCCTTGTTTTAATAAAACATTACAGAGGTCCAGACCTCAGTGACCTCCTAGCTGGCTAGATTATTATGGGGTTTCTGAACTGTTTGAAATAAAAGGACAAAAATCTTCTAGGGCCTCTTGCCGCCTGTCAACGATTTCTATATGAAGGGTTCAAGAAGCTCCCCTTGGGAACATTACTTAGTGTGAGCTGGTGTGACTGCTAAATTAGCCGGCCTTTTTCAAACTACATCATCAGCTAATATCATGAACACACCAGATTTGTGCAGTATAGAACCTCCACCTAGCTGGCTAGCCATATCCATAACCAATATTAACCAGGCTAGCCTGCAAAGTTACTGAACTGTCATGATCCATGACACTAACATTTCTATTGTGTCATTCATTTTAGCCATCAATATGTGATAGAATTATACAAAGCAAAGGTCTATAATTCAGGAGTGTGTTATATAGCTATATAGTCGTCTAGTCTATTTAAACATTTTTGTCATTATATTGATACTCAGGTAAACAGTATGGTCCATCAGTCACACATAGGTACATACAACAGAGCAACATACCAGCGCAGGACAGTCTGTGTGTGGGTCTCTGTACTGTTTTGGCCAATGCTAGCTGACTGTTCCCCTAGAGCATGTGGTTGTCATTAATAATAACAGAGCCTTTAAATAATGTCTCTCTGTGTCAGTCCTGTGTTTAGACAAGCAAACTATCCAGGGTGTGCCATACCTTAGGTGGTCGGAAGTTTCCATCCACTCATCATAGGCATGAGTGTCATGGCAATTTTGGACATTTAATGATTTCTTTGAACTGTCCTTTTTCCAGGGTAGAACGATTGTACAGCATATATTTTAATGACTTAAAAAAATGTGTCTATTGGGTCTAATTTCTCTAATCTGCACAGGGTTTAAAAAATGCATACAAGCTCAAATACTCACTTAAGTGTTTTAATAAATGGTGAAGGTTCTGCCATATCTTTTAACCTGACATAACCAAGGCCTGTTAACTTCTTGTTGGTGATCATGAGTGACTATGACTGGCAGTTTGTCTTTGCAGCATAGAAAGGACTCAGTGAAGATCAAAAAAGTAAAACTGTAGATTTCCACAAGCTGTGAACATCTCCTGGACCCATTTTTAAACAACTGCAGATTCCAAGATCATCACTTTAAACAGTACACGTTGTTCAGATGTGTCACCACTTTGAAAGAAGCTCCTGCACCAAAATTGACACCTACTAGCTTGACTGATATTTGCAGCTGCCCACACGTACAAGCCAAATACCTTCTGGAGAAATGACATTGTCAGATGAGATTAAGATTGATCTGTCTGGCCACAATGCAGGGATGTGTTTGGAATAGTAAAGGTGAGGCTTAAGATGACCCCTTGTCAGCCTGCACTGTAAACCTTAAAAATATTGAGTTCATATTACTTAAAATTGCCTATTATGTGAACATTACATGTTAATGCTGAGTAAGCTGAACTGTTTCATGTCCTTTTTCATTGTAACTGGGATTTTAAGTCCAATTAACAGCTCCTACCGAAATAAACTGAGTTTATATTACTTAAACATCTGTCATTTCACAACATTACTTGTTAATGCTGAGTAGACTGTACTTTCTGATGTTCTGTCTTATTGTAATTATGTGTTTGAGTTCAAACAAATTAATATCATCAGGTTTTGCACCCTCTAAAAATCTAGTTTATACCAGTTTTAACACACTGGCTTAATGAGCGGCAGCACGGTGGCGCGGTGGTTAGCACTGCTGCCTCACAGCTAGAATGACGTCTAGAAGGTCTGGGTTTGATTCCGCCTGGGCCTCTTGCTGTGTAGAGTTTGAAAGAGCAGCTGTTCGGTCTGTCATGTTTGTGTTAACAAAATTGAAACAGACACAGTTCAACATTGTAAAAAATATCTTTGCTACAGGCACGGTGGTGTGGTGGTTAGCACTGCTTCCTCACAGCTCAAATACCTATCTACTAATCTGGGTTTGATTCCACCTTGGCCTGGGTGGAGTTTACATGCTCTCTCTGTGTGGGTTTCCTCCCACAATCCAATGACATGCAGTTACTGGAGTTGGGTTAGTTGGTCACTGTAAATTGCCCATAGGTGTGAATGGTTGTCTGTCTCTCTCAGTGTTAGCCCTGCAACACACTGACAGCCTGTATGGGGTGTACCCTGCCTCTCACTTTAT
Source organism: Pterophyllum scalare (assembly GCA_024447675.2). Lineage (NCBI taxonomy): Eukaryota > Metazoa > Chordata > Actinopteri > Cichliformes > Cichlidae > Pterophyllum > Pterophyllum scalare. The sequence goes on along the minus strand of JAMQGT020012366.1, from coordinate 63,503 downwards.
GTCAGCTGGGATAGGCTCCAGACCCCAGAAAGGAGAAGAGCTTGAATGGATTGATTAAAAGACATATTTAAATTTTTACAAACTATAATAGATAAGTTTGGTGAATTAGAGCATCCAGTTTAGTTCAATTGGTAGTGCTTACTTAACAAGCTGAGTTAAATCAATGGGGGGTGAATGATTGCTTAAACTAAGTATCTTCAGTTACTGAAACTCTGTTATTAGCACATTCAATTTAGATCTTCCATTCCAAGAGGGCCTCAAGTCCACTGCACTTATTCAACTGATGTTTCATTACTTAAAAAATTTAAGGCAATGAGTTACCTTGGTTTTTTAAGTAGATTCAACTTATCCGGGTTTAGAGTGTGGCTACAGTGCTGAAAAGAAACCTGGGGTTGTTCTTATTTTCTTCAATCAGTGATGAATAGGAAGATGTGCTGGCTTTACGGAGGGCTTTTGTATAGAGCTACAAACTGTTTCCAGGCTAAATGAAGATCTTCTAAATTAAAGAGATGCCATGTCCTCTGCAGCTTACGGGTTATCTGCTTTAAGCTTCACGTTTGAGTTATACCACAGAGTCAGGCATTTCTGATTTGTAGCTTTCATTTTCAGAGGAGCCACAGTATTCATGGATGGATGGATGGATGGATGGATGGATGGATGGATGGATTTATTTATGATGTTGCAGTGTTGTAAGCTCTTTCTACACGTCAGAGTGTGACACATTCTACTCAGCATGTAAAGATTCCCCTGAACTAAAGGTTAAACTCAGCACTCTGTACTATAAACACGTTAACTGGCACCCTGATGCGTTATCATGAACACCTACACTGGAGCAGTACGACTCCCTATTTTCCTACTTCTCACATTGCTGAGTTTTTATTTTGGGGACTCAGAAACACAAATAAAAATAATTTCTTCTGTGGACACCTGCTGGCATGAGCAACAGCAGCAGTATCAATTTTTGAGTTTAGAAGGTCAACTGTGACACGTTAGAAATAGTCTGTACTTTTCTTCAAGGCTGGTGATGGAATTGAATAGTGCATGTTGCCAAGGGTAATGCTGTGGCTGCACTGGGCTGTTTGTGATTGCAAATGCAGCTCAGGCCATTTGTAAGCACTGATATGTATGGTCTGCACGATGTGAGACGGAAAACAAAAGAGTCTGTCCCCTTCTCTTTGTTTCATTGTTATGCACACACACACACACACACACACACACACACATATACAGTCTTTTTTCCTAATTTAGCTGACATAATTTTGAACACAAACCCCATGCGCACACACAAACACGCATTGTGTGTCTCTGAGGTTTCATTCATGATGACCCATCTTCTGTTTATGGATTTCTGTTTATTTTTTTGAGCATCATATAATTATGAAGATGCTTCCCCTCATCTCATGGGACTCCAGGCTGCACAAATGTAAGTTTCTTTCCTCCCTGTCAGGTAGAGGAAATATTCCATTCTGCTCCCGTCACTAGTCCACCGTTCACAGCGTCTCACATAGAGATGTGAGAGAAATGAGCACATGTGGAGCTATGTGGAGATTGCTTTACATGTACCACTAATGATTCAAGCAGCATTTTTTTTAACGACAAAATAAGTCTGTGCCAAACTACAGGGCTAAAAAAAATAAAAACATGAAAAAACCATGAGCTGCAGTTCATCTAATGTCCACCAGAGGCTCCAGCAGTGAGTCAGTCCCCATAGACTCCCATGTTAAAGCTTTTCAGCAGAAACAAACATGTTTACAGCTGATTCAGAAACTGCTTTGGTCTCTGTAGATAATCTTCCGCCTTCATAGGAGGGGGGGGGATTTTTATAAGTCAAGTTTGCATTATTAGTGGCATGGCCTCTTTGACTGACAGGTGGATGGCGACACAGGCAGTGTTGCCAACTTAGCAAATTTGTCACTATATTTCACAAATTTTCAGATCCCTCTAGCAACTTTTTTTTTAAAGCAATTAGCAATAAATCTAGTGGCTTTTTCCGGTGTTATTGGAAACTTTTGGCGACTTTTTGAACTGCCAGTAGTGACATTCCTCAACGAGGAGTTGGCAGCACTGGATACAGGCGGCTGTAGCTGTTGGCTTTCTGCTAACTGGACCGTGTTTGTGCTGTTGGAGCCTTTTAATGCAATTATCTGACCAATAATATGGCTGCTGTGCTTCATTGGACTAACAGACCATCCAAGAAGGTGAAGCTCAAGTTTTGTTAAGTGAAATTCTGGGATTCGGATGTTACTGAGAACTCATTAGCAAGTATCTGAGTCTGTGTGATGCCCCCATGCTGTCTGAGGATGCAGAGTGATAACTTATTATTATGAAAGCTTAGTGACCTGCTCACTGACTCATCTGACTGGCTTGAACAGGGTTAAGAAAAGGTTCCAGATCAACATAAGTAAGTAAAAGGTGGGATATGAACTGTGCTTTGACATGTAACCATGTGCTCTGACCTCATCTGTGTGGCACAACATGAGGATTATATTCACTGTTTCCCACATGGTAACAAGTAATTAACTCCATTGTGTAATGAAATTTACTCATTTGGATAGTAGCTGTGAGTAAGTCTTACTCTGCTGCAGGAGCAGATGGACCTTCAGTGCAACACACTGACTGACCAGAAAACTGACATCACTGTCCTGAAGCCTCACCGCTGACGGGTCAACAGGTCAGGGATCAGATTAAACGCTCCCATTAAGCTGGTAGTAACTGCATTCAAAGAGAAGTGAGACTATGGGGCAGCACATGTTCTTGTTGGTTAGACAGATAGCCCTGCTCTCAGTCTCTTTGGCCTTAGTTCACACGTAAAGGAGAGCCCACACAGCAGCTACACTGTAATTATTTTTTGATTTCCATTTGGCATCAACTTGGCATCAGCCCTGCTCAACAATTCAGTCAGTCATGTACAATTTGTATATTAAGTTTCAGTTCAATACTTGCTTTTTACTGTCAGAAAAAAACATTTAGTCATGGAGCAGTTTGGAGCAGAAGTAAAATTGTTCTTATTTGATGGAGCTTTTCATATCTCAGTAGAGACAGGTCCTGAGGAAAATTCTTACAAGCCGTTGCTATCCATACAGACCAGGTTTACAGTTTTGCAATTGTTGCTGACTGAATTTATTTTGGGGTGTCAATATTAATTGAAGCACATATTATTATACTTCAATTTGAAAATACTAATGACTAACTAACTTTTGCCCTATGACAAAGGGTCAAGCAGAAGAAAATAAAATGAAAAAGCTGCACAGCTTTAGTGTTTCATATTCTCTTATTGAGAAAGTGTTAAAATGACAGCGTGGCTGCATAAAGGTGATCTAAGTGTTCACTTGTATCTACAACATTGTGTGCAAGCAGTGGCTGTCTAACACCTCTGAGTGAATCAAAAATCAGGTCTTTTAAAGATGACCCCTGTTTGAAAGGCTGTGTCTGAATAAATGTCAAGATTTCTGACAATGAGCCCGAGCAGAGCACTGACAAACATGACAGGACCCTGACAGGACGAGAATGTTGGACGAGTCTTCTCACGGTGACGTGGGGGTGATCAGTCATGCAGAAAAAGTACCAAGCATTGGTTTTAAACCCAGAGGACCATGGCAGACATGACATATTTACAATAACATGTCAAAGCCAGTGTTTATGGGCCAGTTACATCATTTCATCATGCTGGGACTGAGAAATGGCACGCAGTATGTTTTAAGACTTTTCTATAAACTGATGTTTGGCTGCAACTCCAGTCATACAGACAAGCAAACAACGGCTGGCTTTCAGATACGAGCACATTACAACTCAGCTTTTAATTCTAATACTGCCAAGAAAACAGCCAGTACACTTTTAGAAAGCTGTCAGTGGATAATGAAAAACTGCTAAAATGTTTCTGTCTATGCCCACAGATTCTACTGTTTCAGGCTATATATATATATATATATATATATAGAGAGAGAGAGAGGATAGATATAGATACATATATATGCCAACCTATTGTGAAGTAAAAATAATATATAAAGAAAAGCAGGATAGACATATAAAGTTGCACAAAACTGACCAAAATGGTTTGATGTGCAGAGCACAGAGCAGCTCGCAGTCCTGGTGAGGCCTTCAAGCTGCTGCTTGCAGCCTGCACAGTCTACTGTGCAGTCTTCTTGGGGGTGATGTCAATAACAGGGGTGTCAGTGTGAATCTTCTCCCATCATTCAAGGTCAGAAAAACCTCTTTGGTCACTGACTGTGAAGCTCATGTGCCCCGACAACCAAAATGACTGGTTAGCCAACAAGAAATAATGAACATCAAGTCAGCCAAGTGAAAATAAGATGCTTTCATCCCATCTCCATTTTAGGGATAAAAAGTTATCACGGGTCAGCAGTGTACAGTGGAAAACATGCTGAAGTGTGGCGGCGCTTTGGACAAAAAGGTCTTCAAGCTGCTTCATGATGTCATGCAAATACAAGCTCGTGCTTTCATCTTTAATTTACACTGTAGTTTAAGTCTGTAGGGTTTGATGTGGACGTTCAGGGTAGTCAAATATTAGGGCTGAAGTGCAACTTGTATTATTCACTTTGATTTTTATGAATTTATTTGACCATTTTGAGTACCTATAAGATAAGTTCATAGAAGCAGGTTATACTAATATACACTTAAAAATATAGTGTAGGAATCTGAGTCGAGTATTAATAAAAACATCCTGAAGGCATTTTATTGTTTTCTTTATGCACTGAAGGAAAGTTGCCAAGGTAGCCAGTGGGTCACTTCTACATGCAAATTACATCCAGGTCGCACACATACACAGACTCACACACACTGGTTATTTCTCCTCATTCCAGTCATGTAGGCAATTAGCTGAGGAATGCTGCGTCAGTCATCCAGAAATAATCAAACCTCTGATCTGCTGAGAGCCAGCAGTACACCACTCTCATTCCTAGAACACACACACACACACACACAGACACACACACACCATGTCTAAGTTACCTGGAAGCTCGGAATAATCTACTTTTATATTTTTAGCGTCTTTCTTAAGGACTCGTCTGCCACACTTGTGTTGCTCCGAGTGTCTGCATGGCTTATATAGCATACATGAACATATACATGCAGTGAAGCATGCATGTGTGCTGTGCTCACTTCCCCACGGGCCTGCCTGCATACTTCACCCTCATGCCTCGCTTGTTGTGTCCTGGCTGAGGCCTGTTCTAATGTTCTGAGACAGACAGAGCAGGCGTGTTTCCAGCCCCAGTGCTGCTCAGCTGAGTGCCTCAGTCACCTTCAGCATCTCTCAAAGCGAGAGAGAAGAAGTTACTGCAGAAAGCTGGAAAACCAAAGGAATCATCTGGCCCTACGTGTCGGGATATGAAAATAATAAACCATACTAGTCACTATTTCCTGCAACAAGTTTAAGTGGAAGTCAAAAACTAGAAAAAACTTATTCTCACATTTCATTAAAAATAATCTCTTAAATGTGTAAGACACGCAGAGACACTTCCAGAGTGACTGAGTCAAACCGTCACTGCTTTCTTATCAAACCAGCAGCAGTGTTGGGTTATTAGAGCGCCCGCCATCCCATCATTATACTGTATGACCATCAGAAGAAGAATCACTTATTTCATACGAGAGAGGGACAATAAACACTTTCTGACAAAAATGATTTATAGCTCACACTTGTCAAGTGAGTTGTGAGAGGTAATAAGGTGGTGCAGTGGTTAGCACGATTGCTTCACAACAAGAAGGTCCTGGGTTTGAATCCACCATCTGTCCTGGCTTCCTTCCACAGTCCAAAGACATGTAGTTAGCAGGGTTAGGTTAACTGGTGGTTTCCCATCGGTGTGAAGTGGTTGTGCGACTCTGCTGTGTTAGGCCGGTGACCTGGCCAGGGTGCACCCTGCCCCTTGCCCTCTGGGAGCTGGGGTCGCGTCTCAACCCCCAGCCTCGTTTTTCCAAAGGACCTTTTGCACTTTGTGATGCTGCTTTCCTGAAATGTTTTCATCTGTTTCTCTGACCCATCTTTCGCCGGCTCTCACAGATGGATGGCAGCAATGTTTAAGCACCCGTGGCAAGTGACAGGTGGAGATGCTAAACAGTTTAAAACCAGTCTGTGGCCAGTTCATATTGTTTATTAAATATTTTATTAATGAGCAGGTCTGAGTTTCCACTAGAAGTAGCTATTAATGAGCTTGTTGTGGATGTAAAACACATTTTGTTTTCATTCTGTATTTTTCAGGTATTTTCAGATATATGAGATTACTTTAAGTAGTGGAGACACACTGAATAAAATTATTTAATAATTAAAATATTTAAACTATAATTAGTTCAGTAAATAATCACTAAACATCATTATAAGTCTTAATATTCTAGATTTAATGCAGCTTTTCTGTCCTAAAAGAAAAAACAAAAATGAATGCAGTGGTGTTCTGTGTGAGCTCTTTGTCTTTATTCAATATCTAACAACACAAAAATCAAGAAATTGATGATTGAAATGTAGCAGAGAGAAAAAGAAGTGATCTACATGTACGTGTGAGGCTTTCTTTCTGTGACGCTGAGCCTGGAAAAGCAGTTTGATCTCTGCAGTCGCCCACAGCGTTACCGCCTCCGGGCATGGTGACAAAGATCCGGTCAGTTCGGTTGTTGTCGCCTTAATCGATGGTGCTGTTTTATTTCTGCCCAGAGGGAGAATGAAAAGAAACTTTTAAAAAGTGAAAAACAACATCAGAGGTGGAAAATTAATGAAAAAAGTTTGAGTTTAAAAAAGGCATTAATTCTACAATGTGTGAGGCAGCGTGCAAAACCCAGCTATAGGTTGAAACTGTTTTCTTTTATGTTTCCCAAGATTTCTAACCTTCTACATTAACATCCAAACACAGATTTTTTTTTAAAAAAATATCTGTTTATTTCTATGATGTCAAACTGTGTCCATCCACTTTACTCCATGTATTTAGTTCAGGGTTGTGGGGGTGCCTATCCCAGCTGTCATGGGGCGAGAGGCGGGGTTTACCTGAGGCGGCTGTGACTCAGGTGGTAGAGCGGGTCATCTGCCAATTGGAAAGTCGCTGAATCGATCCCCAGCTCCTCCGGTCCATGCGTCGAAGTGTCTTTGGGCAAGAAACTGAACCCCGAGCTGCCCCCAGTGCATCCAGTGGAGTGTGAGATAAAAGCACTGAGGCACAGATCAGTGCTGCATGAATGTGTGTGTGTGATTGGGTGAATGAGACGTGTGAAAGTGCTTTGAATGCTCATCTGAGCAGAAAGGCACTGTATAAGTTTAGCAAGTATAGTGAAGTTTAGAAACTTCACTAGGTTCACAAGAAGCTGTTGATCAGTCACAGGCCACACAGTGTTATCGTCACAGGCTAAAGATGGAAACATCTCCAGCATCACTAATTTCACTGGCTGACTGACCGGGTCACACCTCCAGCTGTGTGCAGCTGTGCTGAGTGGGGTTTCCCCCTCATAGCTGGGAGGTTTGTTGGATGAAGTGCATTGTTTATTTGCAGTTTGTGCATCAAAAACTGTCCAAAAAATGACATATTTGAGAGATATTTGTACATAGTGAGGTTAAGATAACAAACACTGGGAACATTGGAAAGTCTGGTTGTTCTTGAACGCATCACTGCTTGGCTGTTTTTGTGTTTTGGGATTCTAGGTCTGCGTCTTTGGCCAGCTGTTCACGTATAACTCTGCTGTGTTCTACACGTCGCTGTTATTTCCCAGTTAAAGCCTGGTTAAGAAATTAGATGGTTCTGTCACTAATGCCAGAGGACTTTAATTTACAATGCATACAGGAAGTGTTCCAAAAAACCCAAAACAGAATTCCTGCAGCTGAAAACGGACGGTGTCCAGTTGCTCTCAAACAGAGGAGATAAAGACAGCCTGCCTGCAGAACCTGTCTGCTTGCTGGATTTGTGGAAAATATGTGGACTGAGGAAATAGAGCGTGCATTTTAGCAATCAGAATCGAGTGGTATTTAAAAACATTTCTGTCCTTTGTGCCAGCTTTGCTTCTCTGTTATCAGGAGCCTGTTTTCTCATAGAGGTGGTCAGGTTCATCGCTCTGATTGAGCCCCGAGCTGCAGAAACTAAAATCACTCTGTCAATGAGGGGAAAAAGAAAAACCTACAACAATAACCTGTCCATTTTAATACACGTGCTACACAAGTAGTAAGTACACAAAGGCCTTCTCAGGGTCGTGGTGGACACCCTCTCCTCTTCCCTGTCTCTAAAACTAAGTTCCCAAATATCAGCTGGTGTTTTTGTGACCGAAAAGAGAAGATTTTAGTTTGCAGAGAGTGATGCTTTGTACAGCGGGCTCTACTTTAATCCCACACAGCTCAGCGGGGGAGCCGGCTATCACAACGAAGAGAAGATGTGGAAGACAGTGATGCATTACATGCTGATCACAGAGCGGCTGCAGGGAGACTCTGAACACAGCGGATTTCTCACCTTTCTTTGTTTTCTGCTTTAAACACTGCAGGACAAAATGTGTCATGTTGAGCATGTTGATGAGCCGTTTGTAGCTTCTATCCAGGGAACGCTGACCAAACACAGACCTTCCCCTTTGTCTTCGTGAAATGTCTTGGTTTCGCTTTGTTGAACTTAACGAGGTGCAGGAATGGAATATTTTTTATATAAATATTTCATTTCAACTGTACACTCAGTCTGTTTATAGTGGTTAAAGCTGGACTTAAGCTTCCTGAAGAAGGTTTGATGTGTCCCGAGTCAGTTTGGTCCTGGAGGGATGTGCTCAGACTGCTGCGGTTTGGAAACAGGTGTTTACGCTCTGTGCAGGTACATCCAAGAGTGTGACTGAGATTAAAGGATGAGGATTGTGGTCTAACCTGAGAGTGCTAAGGAAAGGCTGCTGAGAGTAAAGAGGTCAAGGGGCCACTGCCCAGGAAATGCAACCACAGGCTGCAAACAAGACTGTCACGCTGAGAGGGAGCACCACCAGCCCACTCCTGACCTCTGCAGCATGCTGCTGATTCACTGTCCACAGAGCTGGGCGTGCCTCTTCTTCTTGTTGTTTATTGTCCTCAGTTCTTGTTTGGTTCTTACTTTCCTGAATGTCTTCCTTTTCTGTGTCCACTCTGTCACTTTGTTCTTGTTCCCTCTTTTACTTAACTTCCTGTTTTATTTTGAAGGGTTTTTTTTCTCATATGTTATGTACCTGATCATCCGGCTGCCTGCTGTGTGTTTGGTTTGTTTTTCTTTTTATACTCAGTGGTTTGGTGCAGTCACTATGCAGTGCTATTTTCTTTTTTTTCAGGAAGAATTAAAAGTGCCTTTTTGTTCTTTTGTCTGCATTTGTGGTACTTTATGAGTACTTTTTTCTAGTAAATATGTGACAGCTGACAGGAGTGGACCGTGCATCTCTTCGGACTCGAAGCCTTAAACTGCAGTGTACATTTATGCAGGTTTGTCCAGGATGAACCCCTAAACAGACACAGATACATTTCCAGCTTGAAGGAGTAGGTGACAGAGGATAATCAAACCGATAAATGAGGAGAAATAAAAAAAAAAAATGAAGTTAATGGGGTTACAAGACTCTGTCTGGCACTATAAACACAACTGGCATCACAAGTCGTTATCCTATCCTAGTTAAATGTGTTGATTGATAAATCATAATCGAGCTGAGCAGCCAGTGATCCATTCAGGTTTAAACAGGCTGTGATAGGGCTTTGATTCAGCTTTTTTACCCACTCTTTTCAGCTCGGGTATGGTTCTGATGCTCCCAGGATGAGCATGCACTGATTGTGCAAAGTTTTGAAAGAAGTTCTTATCATTGTCCACTTCAAAGCAGTTTCTCATTAACCTCCGGCCTCCATCCTGCTGACGTATACGCTCCATCATGTGTGTCTGTGCAGCTGCATACCTCCAGGATTTCCTGCTTCTCTCCGCCTGCTTACCTGGTGCAGATTGGATTCTTTGGCATGCTGTCTGACCTTCTGAGCAGCTTTATCGAACAAGAGAGGGCAAAAAAAAAAAAACCTGACGAGATTTAATCCTATAAAGTCCAAACTTCTTATTCCCTCAGCAGACCTGAAGTCAGCAGCATTGCTTTAGCACTAGCAGCGTTGAGTTTTTCCTTCTGGATTCTGACACTCTGAAGCCAGCAACTTTTTACTCAGGAAGTTTTTGGGTTCTTTTTTCCGAGCTCCGAAGTAAAACTTTGCATCCTGAGGTGCTTTTTAAATTAATTTCTTATCTCCTCCTGCTCTCTGCTCTTTGTTTTCTCCCAAACCGGTGTTACTGCAGCTGAGTTGATGACATTCATTTAACACTGAAGACTCCTAATCCTCCTTGGTTACAAATAAATCTTTCTTAAAGTTCAAAGAAGTTCACTTTGGCGCTTTATGTAAAATATGCATGTATTTCCTCTCATTAATTCATATTGCATCTGAGATGGAAACAAACGTTCCTCATGGGTGTGAAGTTTGCATAATTGTTGCATAAAATCCTCTATCGCATTCATTCCTGTTAGCTTAATGCTGTGCAATCTCTTTCCTATTCAAATTTCTGCCTATTGTATTCCTCTCATATTTATCACCCCTCGTCCTCTGCCCCTCCCTCTTTCATCAGCATCCCGATGTGCTGTGAGTTCTCATTTCTCAGTGGGGTTTGGTTGCTTTAGCGCATGGCTGTACCTGGCCACTTGCTGCTTCAAACAAAGCCCAGCACAGGAGACGAGAGCTTCCTGATTGTGACGATCACTTCAGACAGAAAGGGTGGCCCCATCTGAAGGAGCAGAGAAATGGAGAGTGGGGATGAGGGTGGTTATTGAGAGAGTGTGAGTGGGAGGGGGGTCACGGGCGATACCGACATAGGCTGCACAAGTGGAAGATTGGATCATTTGTGGCGACGCCGACTGGAAAAAAGAATGACTGAACAGTTCACCGGCTGCTGCAGGGATTTTTCCTGCCAGTCAAACAGGAGTTTGAGTGGAGACAAAGACTGCTGCACGATATTAACATTTGCTCAGTTTGTCTGTATCAGATCAGTAACCCTGACCTTCAAGACATGTGTTTCTGTCACAGTATGCAGTGTTGTGCTGTCTTAGGATTTCTGTCTGTATTGTAACTAAAACGGTGACAAACAGTCATTTACTCCAAAGATTTCCTGGGAGCCTCCTGCCCAGTATTCTCAAGGAAATGCCTGAAAAGTACAACGTCATATCCTGGTCAGTAAAATTCTTCCACACCAGAATTAGAAAACCGTCTCTACGGTAAGAACCATGTGCACTGGGACACCTGAAAAAGGACCTTCTGGAACCGGCGCAGATGAGCCTCTCAGCCAATCAGCACCAGCGATGATGGGGAGCGTGTGAGCGAGCAGCTTAATAAGGATGAAGGGAACAATAAATGTGCCATCACACGGAGCACATTCTGCATGTAACAGAACCAAGCGAGGGAAAACAGCCCCCAGACCAGCAGTATCACTAAGACTGTAGTCCACAGCGGTGTTTCAGAGAGGAAGTATTCCACAGCATCACATCACCTAACCCAAACACGTCTGGGGTCATTCGTCCAGCTGCTGCTGCACTTGTGAGTTTAGCTTAGTTTTAGCCTTTCTTGTGACAGGTCAGTGGAGAGAAGACGGAAAAGGACACAGAGCAGGGAAAAGGACGCGAGGCGGATTTGAACCCGGGTTTCTGCAATAGCCTTACAGCATCTGGGTCGCCTGCGCAACCCCAGGCCAGCACCCTGAAATGGTTTGTTTAAACAAGCCAAACAACCAATAAGCTGGTGAGATGAAGTTCATCTCTTTGTAAGCTTAGGGGTGTGACCCACTGCTGCTGTGAAGCTTCTAGATATAAGTGTAACAGTAAAAGATCTGAATAAATGTAGCAAAAGCAGAATGTTTCCCTTTTTTTTTAATCTCAGTACTGAAAGTTACTGGATACACCAGAACACAAAAACAGCTGATTATTATATTTTTAACCTCCAAAAAATGTGATGTTTCTTCATGGTTTCTATGCTGACTGTTAGACACACAAACTCTTCACCAGGTTCTTTGGATTCACTAAAGAGGTTTTTCTTCCAAATGTGAACTGTTCACCTTTTTAAGAGCAACTTATCCGAAACAATGGATCCTTCAACATGCAGGAGGATATGCAGTGCAAATTAAAAAATAATCTCCCAGCGTCTCCTTCCACTCCTGTACATTAACCCAGAAATTAACCTTTGTAAAGCTTCGTTCAGACCCAGTGGAAGTCTCCGTTAAACAGTCACCGACTAAACAAAGCAGAGCCAGCTTTCCATGTCATCAAAACAGTGTTAATTTCTGAAAGGTTAATTCTCAGGTTAATGCAGTTGAGTTGGAGCACTTCAGCCACCGCTGATAGAGCTAAAGGGGGACCTGCATGAACATGAGCTGCTCCCTTCAGTGTCACACAGTGCTGTGCTGATGAGGCTGTATAACGTATCCTCTGCTTTGTCTTAAATAGTAACTCGTTACTTTTTAGTAACACGTCTTCACTTCAAATATGTTTTTTTCTCGTTTATTTTCTTTATTTTTTACAATATCATTTTCTCCACAAGGTGAGGAAAGTGCTTCTGCACATGTTCCTGTCTCTGTCTTCGTTTGACCGTCCAGTTTAAAATGTGCTGCACGCCCCCATAAACTGCTGTTTTGCCGCACTCTTCTGACGACGTCACGAACCTGCCGCCGCTTTTTTTGCTCCATTCTTGCTGTTGGCTTAGTTTGCTTTGAAGCTTTGAGCTCTCAAATGATGTAACTTTCAAATGTATTTATTGATTATTTATTCATCCAGGAAAACGTCTCACTGATACTGAGAAAGGGCAGCAGAGTGTGACTGTGAATGTCAGTGTCAGAAACAGCTGCAGAATTATTTGCCGAGCATTGAATAATTCGACACGGAGCAGAATATGAATTATAGCTGAGAACATGAGGAGGGAAGACTCGTACGTGCACTCAGCTCAGAGGTCTGGCCTGTCAGGTGTGGAAAAAAGTCATCTAAGTAATCTAACTTTCTTCTAATTTCAGCTGTAAAATGAATTCAAAATAAAATTGTGTCATAAAAAAAGTCACAAAGTTTCTTCTACTGGGACACAAAGAAAGCCCGACATCACCGTCTCTTCTTTTTTAGCTCAAGAAAGATTGTCTGCGTTTTGAGCCTGAGCTTCCTGCATTCACGTTTCAAATGTAATTCCCAAGAAGCACGACATGAAGTTCCATCTGAACCCACGGAGGAAATCTTATTTATTAGCTATAAGTGTGACGCACAGGCTGCAGTCCACACGACACCTCATGGCATATGTATTTCTCTGTTTTCTGGATGCACGTATTCGTCTTCATTGAGAAATTTTTCCTTTCCCGCTCGTCCACATGGAACGCACGTCTGCTGTTCGGCACATTCGGAGTTTTGCTCAGGGGCACTTCATCAAGATGAATGTTTGCCATATTGGTGCCCAAAATATGCAGAAATGTTTAGTCTGTCTGTAATCCGGGCCTTCTGTCCCTCTGCCGCGCTCTCTCCTGGCCTCATTAAACAGATCTCCATCCTGTCTCCTGCTCTGTCAGTTGGCCTGTTGGCTTAGCTGTGTACAAATAAAACCACAACTAAACAGAATGGATCCAGCCTGCTTCACATTTTCTTTTCATCCCATACGAAAGTGGATTCCTGCTTTGAATGAACTTCCTGTACAGCTTTTTGGTGGGAATGTTGCTCGTGCAGACTTTTCGTTTTCTTTGTTTCTGCTTCTGAGGCTTTCATACACCCACACTTTGAGCTTTTCAATGTAACTGCAGCTGAGGCACTTTATTGATTACCGTGAATAAAGCTGCACGACTAAAATACGCAGCTGGTTATAGATCCACTGAAGGTCTTTATTAGAAATCTTGCACTATGTTACATAAGTCAATGCAGATCTTTCCATCTGGCTTCCTATTTGTCATCCAAGTAACAGCCCCCCTGCTGTTTTTAATGACTGTCAGCTCACATCATGGGGCAATGCACACTATTATAGCAGTTTTTTTTTTTTACACAAATTACTTGATCAGTATAAGATCGATTTGTATGTTCTGATTGGACCATGTGACTGTTTTTGTGGTGCAATAAGTGGGAAAAGTCCGCCTGTTTGAGTAAGTGAGCGCATTTAACTCATGGGTCAAATTGGCCGCTTCAAGAATCAGAACATAAAAAAAAAAACCATAAGTTGATGATTGCTGGACAAAGCGTGTTGTTGTGTTACTGCAGTTTGTGGTGGGCTCCACGGGTGTTAGCGTTAGTTGGACTAATTTCAGAGTTGTGAAGAATAAAGTGCTGGACCATGAAAGTACAGCTTTGTAAACACTCACACACACACACACATATAAAGCGACAAACTCACTGCTCACATAATGCAGCGCTGGCATAGAATACAGAGAAATAGACCCATTGTTAACAGCTATACAACATGAGGACACAAATGCAGGACCGAAAAGGCAGCAATAGCAAACAAAAGGCAAGCTTTAATTTAAAGCTGATGTGGAAAAAACAGAAAAGCACTGCAACAGTTTGAGCAAAAATCTGCACCAAGTGCAAACCAGACCTGGAGGCTGGGGTCCAGGAAAGAAGACTAAACATGGGAATACAGGTAGATATTCTCCACAGATTTCAACAACTAAATAGTTGAAGATACCCTGAATCATAGATCAGATTTAACTGCCCCCTGCTGTGGTGCAGGTTGTGTTCAAATAAGAGATCATCAGGTGCTGGAAGCTCTCAGACATCACCGTGCAGACAGCAATGGCTCAGTCACACTGCAGTAACGCTGCAGACTGGTTCTTATGGAGCGCTTTTCTACTCTACACGGACTCTGTCTTACACACATGTTTTAATTTAACTGAATATGGAATTGTGATTATAAGACATGTCTTAATGGCAGCGCTGTGATACTCAGGGAGACAGTCTAACGGGGGGGAAACAGCCAAAGACAGGAAGTAAAACTAACCAACACACAAAAGGAAAGTGAATAAAACCAACAGAAACACGAGAGACAGGGTGAAAAACGTGCATGAGGAACAACACGGAAGTCCGTTAGTCATTTCCCCTCATCTGGTTTCCAATTACAGTTCTGATTCAATAGAGCAGCGAGATTGTCACAGCACCACAGCGAGGCCAGCCGAGGGTTTAACGCCACAATGTGGCAGCAATTTTGGGTTCTGCTCTGACAAGAATCTGCAGCCTGGTTCCGTTTGAGGAGCTCTCAATGTTCGCGGCTGACTGGAAGGTGCATTTCATGGCCAGTTTGTCAGCAGGAAGTGTGTTTGGTCAGGGGGTTTGCATAAACAGCTTTTAATGGTTTTAGCCTGTGGCAAGGCACGCACTGTCTGCATGCACACAAAATGTATGTAATCATTTACTCTATGCATGCCCACAGGTGTGTGTTCAGGTGTGACTCCTACAATACGCGAGACCCAGAATGGCTGCCAAAGCAGCTTCTGTTGCAGTTTATTGTGGAAGGAAGCAGTGTGAGCCAGTGTTACATTTCACTTGTTAGTGTCACATTGTTTACCCGAGCAGATGATGTGCTGCACGTATAGCAGTGCTGTGTGTGTCCTGTTCGTCTCTGGTGCTGTTTCTTTATCCAGAGCGAAGCTGCTCGCATGAACAGTTGGTGCCACTTCCAGCTGAGCTTATTATCACCGTGCTGCTTTTGCAGTAGATGTGTTTCCTTTCATTCACCATCACAGACACACGGATGTAAGCTGCGTAACCTCGTCATTTTATTTATTTCAGCTGTACAGCATCCGCAGCTTAACATCTGCTCCCCGATTCGGCTTCCTGACAGTGAAATTTGAAAATGAAGAACAAGGAAACAAACAGCCTGACTTCACTTTATTTTAGCATCCTTCCATTAAAAGTCAGTCGGTGCCTCCGGCCCAACCTCCTGATTTTTTTCTCTGCAATAACCTCAGTATATTTAATGAAACCATGCAAAATTTTACCTTCATGCTTGTTCAGAACAGGTTAGAGCATGTGAAGGTCTCCTTTTCCCTGCATTTAGAGACCTGCATCATCTTGTAGCTGTGACTTCTGGATCAAGATGTTCTAATGTTCTAATGTTCCAGCTCCGATTTTCATAAAAAAAAAGTTTATGGTGCAAACTTTGGACATATATAATGATTGTTGTGAAATTTTAGCTTCATATATAAAATACTTTTAAAGATATATGGTGCTTTCCATAATTCTTGGAACAAAGACATCATGTTTGTGGTGTTTGTTTTTGTTTGGCTACCTTTGCCGAGTTGTTGCATTTTTAATGCCTCTTAGCATGCCGGGTCAACGGTCCATTTTTTGTTATAACTTGAATCTATTCATTCCTTTTTCTTATCATGATCCACCTCACCTCCTATTAATAATGGTCAGTTTGTTTTATTGCAACTGTCTGATTGAATATTTGTATATATATATATATATATATATATATATATATATATATATATATATATATATATATATATATATATATATATATATATATATATATATATATAGATGCAGGATTAGATAGCACAAGGTGATCAACACAAAGGGTTATTAACTCAGTTCAATTCCTCCATCCACTGGTGTTTATGTGTGAACCAGGTCAGCTCAGTGAATGAAGACCAACAGCTGTTCAATAAAGACTGAGCCAGTGTCAGATTTGTTTTGTATCTGTTTGAAGAGCATCGAGCCCTTCGTCCTCCAACAGCTGTCATTATTTTATTATTACACCAATATGAAGTGCAGCAGTTTCTCATTTTGGTAAAACAATTTCTTTTTTGTAATTTAGTTCACATTTATATATTTTTACCTCGAGCGATGTTGTGGTGAGTTTGGAGCTGGTGTGTTTTGTTGCTCTGCTCGTAAACACGCTGAATGATGCTGGTGTTTGGAGCTCAGGCTCAGAGCACATTAAAAGCCTTCCAAGACATCTCTGCCTCCTCTTTCTGGTTTTTATTGTCATCCCAGTTTGAAGAATTTCTTGGACAACAGTCCGACCGCTGTCAGCTTTAAAAGCTTCTCTCTGTCACCCTCCTCTTACCCAGTTTCCAGGAAGCAGAAACAGAAGATTCTGAGAAAGGCTTCTCTTTCCATCATGAGATTAGGCAGTAGCTGAGTATGTCATCGTTTTGCAGAGGTTTGTCTGGTCTAAACTGACAGCACAGATCTGGTACTGATTGTAAATTTCAGATTTTGGCGAGCCTTTATTAAAACGTAAACATGATAGAGGCCAAGAACTCCCTCAAGGCCTTTCAGACTGAAAAAGCTGCATCAGGTCGCCGCCATCGCTTCATTTATGCGATGCTGATGGCAGTGAGAGTGGAGGACAGTAGCACTGCACTCAGATGCTTTCAGTCTTCTGTAGTTTGACAGATTTGTTGCAGCTACTGAGGCTGCCCCCTCCCGCCTTACAAAAACCCGATATCCAGAGAAATCCCAGTCTATGAGTAAAGGTCTTATACATACAGTAAATGTCTGATACGATGAAATGTATTCATGAGTTCTTTTATGTAAGGAAGACTAAAGAAATCTTTTTTTTTCTTAATTTTTTTGCAGACTCCAGATAAGACAAATGCAAACATATCCAAATATGAGATCTTCTGTTTATTTTCACTGAACTAAGATTTGATGTTTGGTTGCAATTTCACTATCTGGTCTATAAAACAGTCAAAGTGTCAGCACAACTTTCCAGATGCAACTCAACAAATTCAAATTGCTTTTTATCGCTGCCCAACAATCCCAGACCCCAAGGCAAAGCTTCATCTGAAGACAGCTCTTTAATTATCAACTTTCAGATCCTCTCCTCCGAGGACTCTGGTGGTCTTACTTTGCTTAATGTTTAATGTAATTTCACACACACACACACTTTCTCTCAGACGTGACGTCTCTTTTCAGACCTTTTCTCCACTTTTCAGGTGCTTTTTTTCCCCCTTCACTCGCTACACTGATGATCTCATGGATTTTTGCGGTGGCCCAATCAGTGTCAGCTTTCAGCAGTTCTGCTGGTATTTGGATGCTGCTGCTGCCCCAAACCCCGAAATATCCAATATAAATATGGCAGTAAAAGCAGCAGAAGTGTACATTAGAAAAGGTTTTAGCCCGACAAACATCCATATCCTCACCGAATTCTCATTTTTTACCTCTGCTTGTTCTGATTATTTTGCTGTTATGTTACTTATATGAGTGATCCATTTGTCTTACAGACCTGATATGCTGTGGACAGTGAAAGCAGCACGAATAGTGGAAAGTGTCTTTGTGAACACGGGCAGATTCGGCCTCACAGGCTGTTGTCAAGCTAGACTTGTAATTAAAATGGACCATAACACAGATTTTTTATTTTAGTGGCCAGTTATTTATGGTTTAAGAATCTCATTTTTCACCTCTTAAATGGTAATAACCACCCCTCTGTCTCTGTCTGCACTCAGGTATTGTGTCCTTCACAATGGGAACCATGCAGAGCAGGAGAAGAAGTCCCTGCAGACCCACACAGAGTCCCATGAGTCGTGCTTGTGACCAACAACGACTCCACAGTCACATTTCCAACAGCCTCGGCTCCCGCTGTCCCTCCACAGAGTCGATGGAAATGCACCACCGCCTTCACTCATCTGGAGCTAAAATCCATCATAGATGCTACGAATCCAGCAGGGCTCCAAACTCGAGCCCAGGAAGGACGTCGGGGATCTAGAGAAGAGACGGGGACACTGCCAACGGTCCATCTGGCTTTAAAGCTCAGCCAAAACTTGACCTGCAGTCTCCCATGAGGTGCCAGAGGCTAGAATATAAAATCAGCACTGTGCTGTGTTAATTGTCTTGCCTGCAGGCCCACAGAGGCTGAGCTGACCCAGTGAAACTGAGCGCAGCCAGGATGTGACTGTGATCCCATCAGCACACCCGCTGGCTGCTTTCCGTGATGTCCGACTCGCCGTGTGGACGAGCGGCAGCTTTGGTGGAGTCTGTACGAGGATGCGATTAAAGACTGTGCCGGGAATCTTGGAAGTGAATTATGTCACCAAAGCTATTTAATGCACATAAAGTGGACGTATTCGTGGTTCTGATGAGATGCTCCCCATTGTTTTCCACTATAAAAATGTAAAAGATTGACTTTAAATTTTAGAATGCTGTTCCTTGTCAAAATGGCCATCGGTTGCCAAAATGAGCCTTTATAAAGCAAGTGTTATTGATGCAAAGGGGCACAGTTTCTGGACTTTTCTTTTGCTGAACATTGTGTCTTTGCCTTGATACAATGCTCAAAATCCTGTTTGTCTCCCAGGTCCAAGCTTCCCAGCTCTGCTAAATCCTCACTAAGCTGAAAGCAAATCCTTGATTTAAACTGTCAAAGTGCATTATTCCAGAGGCTGCTGTGTTCATAACGCCATGACGCTTCATCTGATTGTTCTGGCGGTAAGTTCCAAAATAAGAAGTTCACTGGCTGCTCATGAATGATTCGATGGGAATTGTGATGATCTCGGAGCAATATGTGCTTGTTTTCATTGTCTGTGTGATTATAAGTGTAGGTTGTTTCAGTCTGGGTGAGCTTTGAGGGTGATGCCTGTTTTCAGATGTGTTTATGAGTGATCTCAAAGGTGATTTTAGTGTGTATGAAACTCCCTCTTCACCTCGTGTTACATCCATTCCACCTTGCCACACCATTTGTTGCCTCCGTCTCTGCTCGCCTTGGCGCCTCTCATAAAGATTGCTGCAGAAGTCTGTCCATCACCTCCCCATCTGACTGGTCCCTCAGGGACATGCTACATCTCACTGCATGATTAGTCACCATTTGCAGTCCAGGCAAGTTATTGTTTAATGCTCACAGCCATTTGGGTGTGTATAAAAAAACTGCAAAACTATCAATAAGCCAGCAAGTCAAGGAATGTTCTCTAATGCTAGCCTTCCCTTTATGCTGCCCCCTGTAGCACCAAAGAGACAGTGCTACAACATACAGGACAGTGAATAAAATGATCATATAAGAGTATGACGAATACAGTGTAAGAGGAAGCAGGAAGCATAAGGCATAAAGTTCATCACTGCAAAGTGTTGCATTCCTCATTTGTACTGCAGGTGACTGAAAGGACTCCATCAGGTGTAAATGTTGCTCATAGGCAAAAAACTGCAGCTTTGCAATGTGTTGTTCTTCATATACAGTAACGTCATAATTCCTGCTCACAAGCAGGTCTAATGCAGTAAATAAATGTGTCCAGCACCAAAATGCAGGCAAAGTTAGCACCTAGCTGGAGAAGAAAGTTAAATACCTTTCAGAACCGGATCATGTTCTTTGGAGGGACGATGGTGAGTGATTACTGAATGTCAAATTAAAGTTGCTGTCGCTCCATCGCTGCCCTGTGTTTTACGTCGCCATTTTCTTGTGAGCAGGGCTCTTCTGTGTGAGCTTATTGTGGAGATTTTTGGTCCTCATGTGGTCAAACTAATCTTTAGTTTGACAAAAACATCACTGAAGGCTTGACCGTGACCAAAAATGAAACGAATGATGTTCTAATGCTGTTCTCAACGAAGCAGGTTCTGCTCTTGGGTTCTGTTGCTTTACTGGAAACCTTCACTGTGAGGCAGAACGTGGTTTTAAAGAAAGATGAAATTGATTGTTTGTGGGTTTGTGTTTGCTGATAAAAATCCCTCTCGCTCCACAGCGCCGTTTTGTTGGTTAATGAAAAAGTTAATGAAAAGACGATATTTATGGCTTTTACTGCAAAGCAACAAAATTCAAAGATACTGAACCTAATCTCATACTGAGCCAGAGCAGGAAGAAGAGAATCTGTTTCTGAAAGTGTTGCACAAGGATGAACACAGTCCCCTCAAATCACTTAATCAGACAAAAGCTGAGCACTGATTCTCCAGCACAAAGGAAAGCCAAAAAGCTCTTGAAATGGAAAGGTAATTACAAATCACCCAAGACAGCTCCCAGTATTGGAAGCCAGAGGAAATATCCGATGCAGATACACAATTTAAAACCGACACCAACACTGCTGCCGCAGGGACTCATAGATGTATAGTGCAGTTGAGCTGAGAGAGTGCTGGATATGTGTGTTTTGCACATGGTGAAATTACCCCATTGTGAGCCATAAAGGCATGGTAATAAACACAGTTATTTAGTTATATTTTGGAACATGAATGGGCAGTGTGGCTTGGTAATGTGGGAATGTTTTGATCCTATGCACATTTTTGGAATTGAGTATCACTTTAAAGTAAAAAAACATTGAAATGAAGCCTTTATTGTTCCATGTTTATACCAACTCAAAAATTCATAAGAAACAACGTGCCCAGACTGTGGTTAGACCTTAGTTCATAATGTTGTTACACTCAATTATCCAAAATTGAAAACCAGTTGGCTTTCAATTCTCAAACTCTTTCCACCTCTGCCCACAATCCTCTGCAATTAGGGGAAATTTCCTGTAACTGGATCAGATGGTGTTCTGATCCATGGGAGAATAGGGGAATGCCATGAAGATATTAGCAAATACAACCAGAGCAGTCTGCGGCACATTGGAAATATTCTTAAACAGAGTCCACCGATTCAGGTGCAAATTCTCCGCAAAGCTTCAAAGCTCCCGTTTCTCTCTGCTGCTGGTTCAGTTCTCATGAAAAGTTATTGTGTGTTTGTGGTGTGGAGACGATAGCAGCACGCATACAGATGAAGCCATCGCAGGAAGACTTCACTGTATGGATGCTGAAGAAATGCTGCTCTGCTCCATTTTAGTTGTTTGAGGATATGATGATGGTCCGTTATGGGAAGCTTCTACATTGAAGCACATTAGCATTTGTGATTGACTAAGTTTTTCATTATTGACACCCAACATACTCTGATATATTTTCTGAAGTTATTAGGAAATATATGGTAATTCTCAAACTCATAATCCCTCCAAACCCAATGTGCAGTTCATGTGCTGAAATTTTTTGAGGTATGACTAAGCATCACTGGCTTGTCCAATAATTAAAAGATAACTCCCTGAATAATTTCTTTATAAATAATATATAAATAATAAATACATGTTACAAGAATGCATTAAAGCCTGTAGCCTATTGGTGGTAACCCTTTATTGACCCTAAGTAAATAATTTTTAAAGTTCTTAAGTTACACATAAAACACTTACAAAGGGCATTTTTTTATCCTTAAAAATATAATGATGTGTAGACTATTTTATTCATTGTGTTTTATATATATAAACATACACACACACACATTTCTAATTTAATTTTACACTTGGAGCCCCCATTTATCAGCAGTACAGCACTGGGGGAAAAAAAAAAGAAAAAGAAGAGAGACTGAAGAGTCCACACACTGCTGAAAGTCTATATTAAATTAAGCATAACAATTAAAATACTATAGAAAGTTTGGGCGTCAGTGGCAAGTGTGTGGACGAGGAAAGTAGGTAGGAGGAGTAAAGGACAGCAGCACTGCTTCTCTTGAAAGTTTGAATTCCAGCTTTAAGCAGCACTGATCTGTCCTCACTAACGTGACGTCTCACTGGAGACAAGAAGCCAGGAACAAAGACTGCAGCATAAATGAAATAACAGTACTGAAGAAACACACAGATTCAGCCTTTTTAATGAGCAATCATATTCATGTTTTCAGCATCTTTAAACCCACAGGTTCCCTTTCAAGCAAACATCTCCTTTTTCCATGAGTGTAAAAGGAGAGAGACATCCAGTGTCATGTCAGTTTTGCTCTCACTTTCCAAACTGCACTTTCTGTGACATCTGTGAGTGTGCTGGTGGCATTGTGTGTCCATTCTTGTCTTAAGATGTTTGTGTATTTTTGTGTTGTGTGGAAAGCTCCTTAAGTATAAACTCAAGCTCACCAACCTTCATAAGCCAAAATCTGCAGGAAGACCATTGTTTGGAAACGTACCAAACGCATTATGAGATGCAAAAAAGCTGTGTAGTTGGAGAGCATGTGTGAGATCGGAAAGGTCATGTAGCTCTGAAGATGGTTGTCCAACCAAAATGGAAACACTTCCATGTTTTTTCATTGCTTTTATGAAACACAGATTCCATCCACCTGTGAGGAAATGTGGATTTTTGTGAACTCCAACGACAGCCTTCAAACATCTTGATTCATTAATGCTACATGCTTGAATACACATCATCAGGCTCAGAGTCCTGCAGATGAGCCGTAATTGCCTAAGAGTTAGCGTTCTTTAGCAGAGATGAAGACCAATGCAATACGGTTGTTACGTGCATGGCTTTGCAAAATTATCATCAAAAGCTGTGGGGTTTTTTTGTTTGTTTTTTTTAAGGTTCAGTTTTGTAAAAGATGTGCAGAGGACAGTTTCTACAACCACTAGAACCTAAAAGGACAAGAGGGCCACGCAGCCCCAGGATTTATTGGCTTTTTATTAAGCTCTATGACTGTAGCTGTCTGAAAAACAGCGTGACTAAAAGTTTGTTTCTGTGGTGGTTTGAAGTCATTTTGGGATGTGTGGGAAACCCAAAGTCTGTTCAGTGAGAGATAAATGTAAAAACATGGCTGTGCCACACCTTGATATTTTGAATTTTAGCTAATGTCATGCAGAAAGCTTCAAACAAAGGAAAACCTCACAGTGTGCAAGGCAGAGGTCACACTTTAGTAAAATGTCAATTTATTCACACTGACAATCACAGTTGCTCCCGACACAGCCCAGCATGCAACAGATCAACACAACAATTTCAGCCACTTTGAAATGTTTAGACAGAATCTCCCCCAAAAAGTACAAATTAAAATAAAAGCATAAATACTGAAGTGTGATAAAAGCAGATCAATCCTGTCTGGTTTAGAGACAGAAAGCAGCACTACCACTAAGACGAACCACGTATAGTATCTAAGTCCTCTGCTGACCTCCGGGTACGCCAGCATCCCTGCTGGTGTGGTGATGGAGGATGGAAAAAAACGAAGGCATTTAATTTCAGTGGAAGTGCATCAGTTTCCTTTATAGCCTGTAAATCTGTAGCCTTTAAAAGCCTTTAGCCTCCTAAATACCCCACATGTGTATGTTGACGTCATCTCCAAGATGGCACGTGTCATTTTAGTTTGTGTGGGGAAGAATCCACAACTGTAATAATGTTTCAGTATGTTCATGAACTCTTTTATTTCCTAATGCTGGATTCTTTACTTCAGGTAAGCTCACAAATCATTTTGGTTCTGAAGTTCTCAGCAGAACCTCTTTTGGGGATACCGCTCCACATTATTGTTTCCTGGGCTTCAGCTGCAGCATTTCACAGCTACTGTTCAAGTCCTGCTTTGTAAGAAAGACAGACTGAATACATTTGCAAAGTCATTTTCAGTGAATATTTGGATAATTTATTGATGGGATTTACAGAATAAATGAGTACTTTGAGCCCAGTTATATATGTATTGTGTGCTGCATAAAGCAGGATTTAAACAGTAGCTGCCGGCCACAGTTTTATTCCATGTCTCTCCTGCTCTGAATCACTTCTACAGTACCAGACAGAAGTCTGGGTCCAAACCTTTGCCTGGTGCTGTATGTCGACTCTTTTAATTTATTCATGTATGTTCACAGCTCACAGCATGAATGTGTACAGAAATGAAAATAAATAAAATAAAACTCCCATAAAATGTCCAGAAGGAGACAAAAAAACAACTTTTATAAAACTCTTCAGTATTTATTTTGACAGAACAAAATGGGTATTTTCATGTATTAAAAGAGCATAAAAAGCTTCTCTTTCAGGGAGCTGAAATGTGTATGACTTTGTTTCTGTTGCTATGTGACAGTTCTGATAAAGGAGAATTAAAGCAATGTTGATAAGCCTGGTGTGGATTTTCTTTGCGAGTTTGAAAATGGTGACAGTATCAGTGAGACCCATCAAAACATAATGAAAGCGTTTTTGTAAGTCAGACAAGCTGAGCCGAGCTCACTCTTTTACTCAATTTCCTTTTTTGTATGGAAGCTTTGACAACTCTGAGGCACTCAGAAAGATTAAGTTTGCAGTTTAGGAAAAAATCTCATAAAGATAAAGCCCAGAGAGGACTTCATCTTAATGATCTATGTGCCAGTGATGAATGGAAGTATTACTCACCACCGCATCAGCTCACGACTTGTTTTTTACCTTTTAAAGCAAATTCATTCTTAAAATCCTGATGAGATGTAACTTAGTAATGCCCCAGCTACACTCTCCTGTATTGAAATGATCAAGATTGGTGGCCAAGAATATGTGACTGAGCACGATTAAAAGCCAAATAGAGGATTTGAAGTCAGGATTGTTGCGGCCTCCGATGCGCTCTCGCTCGGATGCACTTTTGCAGGGGTAGTTTAATCTTCAGACGCATGAATTAAGTTTCGTATCATTTTTATTTACACTTGAAGTAAAGGCTTTACAATCGTAGCCAGGCTCACGGTCAAAAAGCTGTGTCCTACCACCCCACCAGCTTTTCTCCCACACCAGTGCACCTCAAATCAGCTCGCAAAAGGTGGAGCAGTGACAATCGCATTTTCTCTTGCCACCCATGACACAGCAAAATAAAGCAGGTTTTATCAATACACATTAACACAAATATTTATTAAATCATATAACAGAAATGGCTCCAACATCCCGGCCCCTAATTGTCTATTATAATTTGACAATTACCACAATGACCAGGGACCCCTGAATTTCTACCAGAAATCAGTTGATATATGGCATTCTAGTCTGTAAGTAAATTCTGATTCTTCTTCATAAATCCACAGAAAATAACAAAAAATAAAGAAAAAGAGGCCTCTTTTCTTCTAAAGTGCAAATCACAGGTTAAACACTTAGTTTAAGAGTCAGAGAAGAGTCAAGTCAGGCCTCCGGTAGCAGGCATAGTTTTGTGATTTGCCTTTACAAGATGTTGGTCTTGGTTTTCACTTGTCTGGCATGGCCTCTGCTGTCGGCAGTTGTGGCTATCACTTATCCCATAGGCCAAGAGTTGTGCGGTGCTGTTTCATCTACAATTAGGAAGATGTCACCAGATTTCAAATTTTTCCGCACAACATTCCACTTCAGCCTTTCTTGCATCAGTGGAAGAGATTCTTTGGCCCATCGTTTCCAGAATATATTGGTAAGATACTGCACCTGTCGCCATCTTCGTCTGGAATAGCAGTCATCCTTCTTGAATAGTGCTGGTGGCGGCAGAGGTTTTCCTTTCAGGAACAGCATTTGGTTTGGGTGAGGGCCTCTGGATTGTGAGCATCAACAGAAACTGAGGTCAATGGTCTGCTATTCAGGATGCTTTCTATCTCACACAGAACAGTCTGCAGGCTTTCATTGCCTAGCATCTGCATTCTGGTAACAGAGTATAGGACCTTCTCGATGGTTCAGATGAGTCTTTCCCATGCACCTGCATGGTGTGAGCCCAAGGGTGGATAGAAGGACCATTTTATTCATCTTATTGACAGGTTTGCCACAGAGTTTGTCCCATTGTATGAGAAGATTCCTTTGCACTGACCCTTTCTGCACATAAATCTTCAGACAGCAGAGATACAGGAGTTAGTGTCTAAAGAATAAACCAGCTCTAAGTGCACTGCTCTGGTGAAAGGGCAAGTTAACAAGACTCCATACCTCTTGAGCACAGTTCGACCCCTTCTTACGTTAATTGAGCCAAAATCAACACCAATGTAAGTGAATGGAGGGTTATCAGGCGATGTATGAAAGTAAGGCAGATCAGACATCTTCTGTTCACTAGAGGGAATATACAGTATTTTATGGTTTTTCTGGCTGCGGAATTGGCCTTGGGAATCCAGTATTTTTGGCGAAGCTGTGAAAGCATTTGATTTCTACCAGCATGGCCTACTGAGGTGTGGATGTGACAGAGGAGCAGTTTAGTTAGATGGCTCTCCATGGGAAGAATGGCTGGACGCTTAAGTTCTTCAGGCATTGCCAATCTACTCAGTTTTCTACCTACCCATAATACTCCATCACAAAGGAAAGGGTCGAGCTTACACAGCGGGCTGCTTCTTTTCACTGATTTCTTTCTCGTTTGCAAGGCAGAGATTTCCTCTGGGAAATGTAGCCGCTGGGTTGAGGGCAGTGCTTACGTATCGCCACTGGAACTTGTCTGATAGGTCTCTGGTGAGGGACTCCCTGTTCACCACACAGGTCTCAAAGCGGCACGTGCCATTGAAAATGTATTTTAGGACAGAGGTGCTATCATTCCAGTAGAGTGGTGGCTGAAGAGAGTACTCAAGTTCCTTCTCCAGCATTCTGTTGATGTTCACAGCCAAGACTGCTGCCACCAATTCAGGTCTAGGGATAGTAATATGCTTTAATGGTGCTACTCTTCCTTTGCCGATAACAAAGGCAATGTGAATGAGACCTCGACTGTTGGTGAGTTTCACAATGCCATAGCCCACTTCACTGGCGTCACAGAAATGGTGAAGCTGGGGATCGTAGATCTCTCCAAAGTCCTCCAGGTGGTAACATCTGCTGATGTTCAAAGGTGTCATTTGCCCCAGAACGCTTAACCACAACTCTCACCTCTTGGCTATGGCGGGTGGAATCTCTGAGTCCCATCCATAACTTCCTCTGCAGAGTTCTTGCATTATCCTCTTTGTTGGAAGGATAGCAGGTGCCAAAAATCAGAGGATCATAAATGGAGTTGGAACCGAGCGTATGCCTTTCCAAGTGTAAGGCTGTGGTTTTGGAGAGACATTGAAGCAGAATGTATCTGATTTAATATTCCACTGAATACCAAGAGCGCATTCCAGTCAAATTTTGCTTTTTCCAGGTCAACATCTGCAATCTCTTTCATGGATCTATCTTCCTTTGGGATTGAGGCTAACACACTTGAGCTGTTGCTCACCCATTTTGTTAATCTGAAGCCTCCCATTATGCATGCCGCTCCGAGTTCTCTAACCTGATGTACGGCCTGGTTTTCAGAGGCAACCGATTTCAGACAGTCATCGACATAAATGTTCTTTCTGATTGTGCTCAGATTCCTGTCTGAATCGGAAGATGATGCCTAGGAGTGAATTAGTGAGATCAGGTCCCTGCAGCAATTGTTGGTTCAATGAGGTGCCCTGGAAAGATGCAGTGCAGTCAAACACAACACAGATCTTGATTTTCTTTTTATGATAGATGTGGTATATACCAAACTCTGCCATCATTTCTTGCCAGTTCGTCATCTGGAACCTTCTCAACATAGCCTTGGTCAAACATGGCATCAATAAACCCATTGTAAATGAGTCTTGATAGCATAAGGCTCTTCTCCTTGGCTGTCAATGATCCTCCATGGCTCCAGTGCTTTTGGGGCATTGACACCAATAAGCAGACCAACATCGGCTTTAATTGTGGGAAGTTGAACGTCTTTCAGGTAATGCCACTTTAGTACATCTTTGTCTGTAACAATAATCCTATGGTTAACAGGGATGCTAACCTGTGTGAAAACTTCAGGTAAACACACAGATTCTAATCCATCAATAATGCTGAATGCTAATCCATTAGCACAGTAGGTTTTCACTGCTCTTCTCTCGTCCTATGGTTAGAAGCAGGATTTATATTCTTCTGCTGTCAAC
The DNA here is from genome assembly GCA_024447675.2 of Pterophyllum scalare. Taxonomy (NCBI): domain Eukaryota; kingdom Metazoa; phylum Chordata; class Actinopteri; order Cichliformes; family Cichlidae; genus Pterophyllum; species Pterophyllum scalare. The sequence goes on along the minus strand of JAMQGT020012366.1, from coordinate 35,055 downwards.
ATGAAGATCCTCTATTAGCTTCTCTGTACAAAAGCAGACGGTACTTCAAGGAAAGCGTAAGTATGAATGACTTTGTTACCTTTAATGGATTTCACCTTCACAGGTACAATAGAAAGTTTGCATTCAGACGCGCTGGTCCCAGTATGCTTTGAAGACATAGAAATACCAAGAGGGTTGCTGCGGACAGCAGTATGGACTGCTTCTCTTGGCCATCTTTCCAAGTCTGTTGGGCAGAAGGCGTTCGAGCTGATGCTTCCTGCTGAAGAATATGCAGAATTGTAGGATGCTTTTTCTGACATGCCAGGGAAGTCAGACGTTTTTTACAAGGATTGCTCATGTGACCTTTAATAAGGCATGCATAGCACAGACCATTTTCTTTTAAGAACAGAACCTTTTCTTTATGTTGCTTCGAGGCCATCTGGTGGCAGGATTCCATGATGGGGTATCCTTTGCAGAAAAGGTAGGACTTCATGAAAGCCACCCTTGTGAAGTTGCTCTGCTCATTTTCTGCATGTTTCTCCAGTTCTCTTAATTCTTCATCACGCTGTTGAGCAGGGGCTGTCATAGGAGTGACTGTGGTAGTGAAACCTTTTCATTCCACAGACCGCCTTTGCTGTTCAGGTAGTTTTACGGCCTCAGTAGAGGACTGTTGAATCAAACCAAACACAGCATCCAACAAGATCTTTGCATGTCTCGCAATAAATTCTACAAGATGACAAAATTTTGTTCTTTGCTGTGTGTTTTCTCACATGCTCTGACTCTCCATCGTTCCTGTAGCTTGTATGGAAGTTTCGACAGGATGAGTTTTAAGTTAGATGGTGTGTCAAGCTCAATCATATCTAGAACATTAAGACAGCTTCTTAAGTACATGGCATAGCTGTGGAGTTCTCTTCCATTGTCTTTTTTTATGACTTTCCAGCCCACCGCTTTATTCATGTAGGTCCTTGTGAGACAATATGGATTACCAAAGTGAAAGCAAAGAAGACGTTTAGCTTCTAAATATCCACAATCTGCATGCATATGTAGACAGCTTTGAACAAGTTCCCTTGCTTCACCCACAGTACATTGTTCGAGGAAACAAAGTCTGTCTAAATGACTATCAGTCTTTCTTTCTACACAGTGTTCAAAAGCGTGTATGAAGGAATGGTAGCTCAAGAGTTTGTGTTTGTGGAGCTGGTGATGTAGGCAGTGAACCTAAATGGTCGATCTGTTCTACGACTCCTCATTGCAGGCAGCTCAACATCAAAAGCTGCAGTCAATTGGTGCATTTGGAGACTTGGTCTCATAGTAGGGCTGTTAAATATTGAGAGCGGGTCTTTGTACAACTGTCTTCGGTTGTTGTTTAGGTTCCTCAGCCATAATTCTCTGGAAAGGCATTTTAGGAATAGCACCAAGACATGTGTAATCAACAGGAGATTCCTCAGCATAATGTTTAAGATAATCACTCATCTCATCACCTGCCTGTAACACAAGGTCTCCAGTAGATTGAAACTGAACATTTGGGAGTTGACCTGCTCCCCTGGGGGTTGTGGCGCGGGGCTGCGTTGGCTTCTTTAGCGTGGGGGGGGGGGCTCTGTGGGGGTCGGGTGGTCCTCTGGTGCCCGGTGCTCTGGAGCCCTGCCATCGGCCTGTATGGGGGGCTTGCTGCCGGAGGGGGGGCTGGCTTCTCATCGCCTCGGGTTCCCTGGGGCCCTTGCTCCTCGGCTGGAGGGGGCTCCGTCTAAGGCCTCCCTCTCCCATCTGCTGGGGTGGGGGTGCGGTTGTCTTTGGAATGAGTGGCGGCGGGTGTTCATAGGTCGTAGTGGGCTGCTGGTGGCCTGGGCTTCCTGGGGCTTTCGTGCCCGCCTCTAGCTTCTGGTGGGCGGAGCTATGTCATTCTGCCCTCATTGGTAAGTACATTTCATGACAGAAAATGCTCTTGTAATCACAACACAAAATGGTTGGTTTGTGTAACCATGCTTCTGCTTCTTTTCTTTTCTTTTTTAATTTAATTTAACTTTATTTATTTTTTGTATTGCCCACACAATCTTAACTTTGCAAATTTTGACAGCATCTTTCATGTTTTATAAAGTGATGAGTTATTTGGTTTACTCACTGGTGCTTTTTTTTTTCTTCTTCTTCTCTTTTCCCCTCTTTCTTTCTCCCCTTTTCTTTCCTAAGCCTGTCAGGTCTGATTTTGTACATGTTAAATCGAACTCAGTGTCACAATATGTTAAAATTAACACCAATAAAATAAAGGAGACACACTAACAAGAGGAGCCTATAGAGAACATATAAAGCTCATCTTGAATAGTAAATATGCTTGGCATAATAATGCATTCAGATCACTGTTCTGTTTGCAAGATCTGCCGGACATGACAGGCTTAAAAAAAAGAAGAAAAAAAAGAAACTGAACATCTGAACCATAAGTTTCCAACACCTTTAATTTTGCCTCAGCTGCAGAATTTCTAGTTTGAATTTCTATCATTTGCATTTTCTTTTCAAGCTTTGCTTTCTCCATTTCCAGCTCATGTTTTTGTTGCAGGCCTGCTGCTTTGGCTGCAAGGGCTGCTTTCTCAGCTTCAGCTTGTGCACGTAATGAGGAAACAGAAGAGGCCTTAGATCTCTCAGATACAGCTGTGGACACGCTATCATCCGGGTTGGCATCTAATTGTGGATCATTTATAGGTTTATTGGTTATTTGTTTATCAGTAATTTAGCTGTTTCTGATTTTGTTGTTATCATCTTTCCACTGCATTGACGTAGTTTTCAAATTAATTCATTTTAGGTTTGTACCATTCACTGGGATCTTTCCCCTTTTGTTCTTACGTTGAGTAGATGCGTGCGCTTCAGCGAATTCATTCATAGCATATTTTAACGCACCAACATTCTCCTTTATTTTCTTAACACTTTGTTAACAGTAATCAGAAAGAACCCTTGTTTCATTCATTTTCCTCGTGCATACAGCCGACTTTCCTTTCCGTGTTGCAATTAAAGCCCTCGGATCACTATCCATTTTTTCAGACGTTATTCAACGTGGAAGTTTGGGCATATTCTTTAATCAACAAGCACTTTGGTTTATTTGCTATTACCTCCACTGTCTATTTTCAAGTCCATTTATGCTTATCATCTTTATAATGTTTGGTGTGTATTATCATCAAAGGAGCGGATGTGTCCTTAACTTCAGGAAATAAACTTTTACTCACAGACCACAACGCTGTAGGATGCATCCCATAATCCATTCAATAAGCTGTGTATATTGACAATCCGGAGCTGGCCCGATTCATAATGGTTTCCAGGAATTAAATCCAGCGTTGAATACCTCAGATCCAGCTCGTATTTCACGTCGATGCAGGAGTGCATGGAGCAAAGCTTTTTGACTAATGTTGTGGCCTCCGACGCGCGGATCCGCTTTGGCGGGGGTAGTTCAATCTTCAGATTCGTGAGTTAAGTTTCGTATAGTATTTATTTACACTCGAAATAAAGGCTTTACAATCGTAGTCAGGATCACAGTCAAAAAGCTGTGTACTACCACCCCACCAGCTGATTGTTTTTTTCCCACACCTGATCCCAGTGCACCTCAAATCAGCTCACAAAAGGCGGAGCAGTGACGATCTCATTTTCTCTTGCCACCCATGACACAGAAAAATAAAGCAGGTTTTATCAATACACATCAATACAAATATTTATTAAATCATATAACAGAAATGGCTCCAACAAGGACCTTCTTGCTGTCAGGCAGCAGTGATAACCACTGCACCACCATGTTGCCCTGAAACAGTCCCTGTCCATAAGAAGTCCAGAGAAACAGTGGAAAGCCTCCAGGGAGGGGGCAGCTGATAAAGTGTAGAAGATGCATGTGTACTGTGCTTGAATCCAGCTGAACTGCACATCAGGCAAAATTTCTCTGTGTGCCTTTGAGGATGTAAGAGGAACACACCTGGGTCATTTCTCACATTTCTCAGAGCTCTCTGTGATTGTGGCTCATCCCTGTCAGCGTTTTTATGTTTTCCCGTCACTGACTGATCTCCCATATTTACACCTCATGTTCTTTTCTCCCTCATACACCATATATTTCCCGTGACACTTAGAGACAGCAGTTCTTTTTATTGACTTATGTTAAAGTCTGTTGGAGTTGTTTTGTGATGACTCCGCCTCTTCTGGCAGGTTTTCTGTGTCTTTGAGATTCAGGTGCCCAGTGGGCGTGGTCCAGCTGATTTAGCAGTATTGTAGCTAAATGTTTTAGGAGCTATAAGAAAAGCTGGAAAGCCATTCATTCATTCATTTATTCATTCATTCATTTTTCTCATTTTAATAATTTTGGAAAGACAATTTGAAACTAGAACTGAAGCCAAAGCCCTGATAGCAGATCTGAAACATCTGAATATGGAATTAAAGTATCACTGCCAACATGTGAGGATTAAAGAACTCCTGTTGAAAATTTAAAGATGTTTTAATATCTTTTATGGCTCCAGTGGAAGAGGAGAGCAACATTATCACCTCAATATTAAAATATTCAGCATTCAGTTTAGTCTGCAGTTGCATCAAGAAAGACAAGCTCAGAGCTGCAGTTCTATGATATGAAAATGAGACCTCAGTGTTTTTCCAGTCTTCCCCCAGACTCTTACTGTGACTCTGATCAACATGTATGTAGCAGTGTGTGCAGCCCACCAAGAAAAATCTTTTTAACTCTCATGTTTATTTATTCATCTTTCCTTAAATTTTCTGCTAAATTGGCACCCAGGAAAAATCTCTGACAGGGAGGAGGTCACAAAAAACTAACAAAGGAAATGTTTAATTTGCAAGATTCTCTGGGTGTGCTTTCACTTTACTTCACTTACTTCAATCCATGTTTTTATGCCATCCTTCCTGTGCTCGGTCCTAACCTCCTCATTAACATAAGCAGGCGGCTGGTTTATTTGCTGCTCAGAGGCTGAAAAGCATTCAGTAAAGGAAATATTTTATGTTGGGCTAAACAAATCTCTGCATTCAGTGGGGCTCATTACTAGAGAGAGTGGAGGTAAATTTCATGGGATTGTTAGAATTGGAAGGATGTGTTAGATTTGTCATAATCAGGGGTGCGGCAGCTCCAGGCTAATGGGTGGATGTTACAATGTGGCTCTGATCTTATGAGTTTCATGTGAAAGAAGGCAAACATGTGCAGATGGATGGACCCATATGGGGAATATCTCCTTACTGTGGGATTCTTCTCATCTTACAGCAGGCTCTAACAGTCAAGCTTCATGTCAGACATGCTGCTTTGCCCTGCATATCATTCTGAAAGGGTGGATGTCTGTTCTGGATGTGACATGAAATTAAAGTGATCTAAGCGATAAGCGATATCCATGTCTGTGCAAAAAGGGAATCTTGTGACTGGGAGGTGCTATGTGTCATGACCCTGGGTTTTAGTTTTGTTCCTGTGTTTTTTGGGTGTTTATATTCTTTCCTTGTTGGTGTCTACAGTGGTGTGAAAAAGTGTTTGCCCCCTTCCTCATTTCCTGCTTTTTTGCATGTTTGTCACACTCAAGTGTTTCGGAACATCAAACCAATTTAAACAATAGTCAAGAACAACACAAGTAAACACAAAATGCAATTTGTAAATGAAGGTGTTTATTATTAAAGGTGAAAAAAAATCCAAACCATCATGGCCCTGTGTGAAAAAGTGATTGCCCCCTAAACCTAATAACTGGTTGGGCCACCCTTAGCAGCAACAACTGCAACCAAGCGTTTGCCATAACTTGCAATGAGGCTTTTACAGCGTTCTGGAGGAATTTTGGCCCACTCATCTTTGCAGAATTGTCCTAATTCAGTTACATTAGAGGGTTTTCGAGCATGAACGGCCTTTTTAAGGTCATACCACAACATCTCAATAGGATTCAGGTCAGGACTTTGGCTAGGCCACTCCAAAGTCTTCATTTTGTTTTTCTTCAGCCATTCAGTGGTGGACTTGCTGGTGTGTTTAGGATCATTGTCCTGCTGCAGAACCCAAGTTCGTTTCAGCTCGAGTACATGAACAGATGGTTGGACATTCTCCTTCAGGATCTCTTGGTAGACAGCAGAATTCATAGTTCCATTTATCACAGCAAGTCTTCCAGGTCCTGACGCAGCAAAACAGCCCCAGACCATCACACTACCACCACCATATTTTACTGTTGGTATAATGTTCTTTTTCTGAAATGCAGTGTTCCTTTTACACCAGATGTAATGGGACACACACCTTCCAAAGAGTTCCACTTTTGTCTCATCGGTCCACAGAATGTTTTCCCAAAAGTCTTGGGGATCATCAAGATGTGTTTTGGAAAAATTGAGACGAGCTTTAATGTTCTTTTTGCTCAGCAGTGGTTTTCTCCTTGGAACTCTGCCATGCAGGCCATTTTTGCCCAGTCTTTTTCTGATGGTGGAGGCATGAACGCTGACCTTAACTGAGGCAAGTGAGGCCTGCAGTTCTTTGGACGTTGTTGTGGGGTCTTTTGTGACCTCTTGGATGAGTCGTCGCTGTGCTCTTGGGGTAATTTTGGGCGGCCGGCCACTCCTGGGAAGGTTCACCGCTGTTCCATGTCTTCGCCATTTGTGGATAATGGCTCTCACTGTGGTTCGCTGGATTCCCAAAGCTTTGGAAATGGCTTTATAACCCTTTCCAGACTGATATATCTCAATTACTTTCTTTCTCAATTGTTCCTGAATTTCTTTGGCTCTCGGCATGATGTGTAGCTTTTAAGGATCTTCTGGTGGACCTTACTGTGTCAGGCAGCTCCTATTTAAGTGATGTCTTGATTGAGAACAGGTGTGGCAATAATCAGGCCTGGGTGTGGCTAGAGAAATTGAACTCAGGTGTGAAAAACCAACCGTTATAGTATGTTTTAACAAGGGGGGCAATCACTTTTTCACACAGGGCCATGATGGTTTGGATTTTTTTTCACCTTTAATAATAAACACCTTCATTTACAAATTGCATTTTGTGTTTACTTGTGTTGTCCTTGACTACTGTTTAAATTGGTTTGATGTTCCGAAACACTTAAGTGTGATGAGCATGCACAAAAACAGGAAATGAGGAAGAGGGGCAAACACTTTTTTCACACCACTGTATATGGCTATAGCCTTTGGAATGGTAACCTTATCGTCTCCCTGTATTTCGATTCTGTTGAGTATTCTCTCCTCTGGATTTTTTGGACATTGTTTCATATCCACAATTAGAAGGTTGTGATGTCTACTAAACCTATCTGCCCGTTGAGTTTTGGGTCTGTGCTACAGATGGCATTTTTTACAGCTTCAGTTACAGGTCAGACTGAAAGAAAGAAAAAGGAGCAGAGGCTGAGAGTGAAATTGAGTGCATTGAGGAATGAGCCTTTAGACTTTTGGGGAAATTTTCTCCAGGAAGTAGAGATGCTCACTTCTAATTGTATGTATATAAAAATAGGGATATGGATAGCCTGCCTGAATCTGAACCAGACTGGTGCTCTGTTATTGGGTTTCTGTGCAAATCAGTCCTTTGTCCATAATGAACACCGTATTTGAGCATAGGGGTGTTCATCAGTGTATGTGGCACAGCTCAGCTGTCGTCACACCGCCTCCTGGTGGGTTGGATCAGGTCGTCGGAAAGATGCTCGGCACAGACCTGGTAAATCCAAATGTATAGTGAGGGTATGCTAGGAATGTCTGGCAGACATCACACTCCACAATATCTTCAATTCCCACCTCCAACAGCTTGGATTGCATTCTGAGAGGCTGGGGACATTGAGTCCAAATGGACAATGTTCCCCACCTCCATTGCTGAGGCAGCTGCACAGAGCTGTAGCTGAAAGGTTGTCTAGTGTCCTGTCACGGCAGTAGTCCCAGTCAGCATGGATTTTTGACCTGCAGTAAAAGGGGGTTTTAACTGCTAATGTTTAATATCAGTGGAAATAAGCTGTGACTGCTTATATAAAAGCACATTAGTGCAACATTAAGTGAAGCTCAGGACAGGGTTTCCTGACACGTACTGAAATTCAAGTAGTCAGTTTACTTGATGTGACGGTCTCCAGTCGGCACCTTCCTCCTAGTAAAGACAGGTCAGCTTGCATGTCTCAGATGGCTCCAGAAGGAGCTGATCTAAGAATGACATAAGTCGGGGGTAAATCAAGAAATGGGTAATTCAAAATGTGAACTTAGACTCATTTTTTATATAATTTAATACACAGTTGGGATATGTTTGTTAAATGGAGCATCCTGTATGAACAGCTAGCTCAGAGCACCAGAGAAAGTTATTCTAAACTCAAAGGCCAAAGGCCTGCAACAGACAACTCGGAAACTCAGAACGTGCTGCCTGGCCTTACTGTCCACAGAGACATTTCAGAAACAGACGTTTGAAGAGTTCAGCTTAGAAGAGAGACTGGAGAAAATGTGTATTTCATTTGCACCAACTGCTGCAGGGTGATACTAGCCTGCAATACCAGAGCAGTCTCTCAACCAACCCTGCTAAAGACATCAAAGGTGCATTCATCAAGGTTTCTTTAGCCCACTGGTTCTCAAACCTTTTCCGTCATGCCCCACTTCACCAGACTAAATCTTTTCACACCCCACTTGAAGCGCGATACGGGGTGGGGTGGTGGTGTTCCCCCTCGGTGGCGAAGCGGCGGCACAACGGGCTCTGTGTGCACAGTGGACTGTGACGGTGGAGAGTTTTGCACTATGCTAACGTGCCTGCTAACGTTTCCTTGTTCCGCTGTTTGAATTAATCCGAATTTCTCTTTTCTGCCAGAGTGACCTCCCTCCTTGAGTAGTGTCGGTCTCACCAGTGGCTCTCATCAGTTGCAAACTTCTTTTGTGAAAAATAAAGACTCTGAAGCTAGTTAAGCTGTCTGTCCCATGTCTGCGTTTGAGTCCTCCATTTTGTATTGGTCTGATGAAGGCAGCAAATCGTTTCTACTGAGTCTAATGAAGTTAACGTGCTGGTTTTATAAGATAAATCTGAAGGCGGATCTAGCAGCACTAAAGGGGTTAAAGTGGGCCTGAATGATCCGAAGTGGAATTCCGGGACCTTCAGTTAAGCATTGCAGACCCATTATTCCACAACCCGCCTACCAGTCTTTACACTGTGTGTGTGTGTCTGCCGATACCAAGGGGGGACACCACCTGCAAAATTCCACTTTAACCTCTGGGTTTACAGTTCTCTCTCCTAAACCAGTGCAGATCTGTGGTACTCTATCAGACTGTTATAAAGTACATTCGTAGGGTTAGAGTTCAAATGAAGCATGTTTGGCATCAGAAAAAAAGCAGTGAACGGTTCAGCAGGTCTTCATTTTCTACATGATTGCCTGCAGAGATATCAATCTTGGCCCTCACAGCCTTCCAACGTTTCCACTGGAAATGGTTAGGTCCGACATGGTTAGATGCTGATGCTTTGTTGGGGATATCGAGCTCTTTTACTAACTTCATTTTGTGTAACTTTTTTTAAATCTCTGTATTCCAGGCAAAAAGCTCCAGCAAACTGAATTAGGACCAGACAGTAAACAACCAAGAACAACAAAAAGAAATGGGTATCAGACCGAGATGAAGTTAACAAAGCAGCTGGTCCACACGCCGAGTCAATTCAATCAGGAGGAGAAAACCCTTCCTGATGAGACTTTAATGTAGTTACAGGTCAGCTCGTTGTCTGCGGGACCAACAAAAAACAGAGGAAACAGAGACGTGATGGAGCTGAACGTTCCCACTTACGTCCAGCCACATGGTGACCTCTGCTTTCTGTTCATCCCTTTGTTTACCGGGAGCACGGTAAGTGTTCGCCATCTCTGTGAACGCCTTCCTGCTCATTACTCCCTCTGCTCATGTTCCACCTGAACAAGCTGCTGTCTGTTAGTCTGCATTGTTTCCACAGGGAGTCCACTGACCTTTAATACAGCCACTGAGAAGGGAGGTTCAGTGCAGCAGTGGAGACAATCGCCTCCTCCAGGGGAAGTGAGGGTGGAAGAGAAAAGAGGACACAACTAATGAATCCTATTTCAAAGTGTCTGATTTTGGTACAGCTGAGCATCCAGAAAACACATGAAATATATGAGTTATTAGCACTGAGGCAACCAGAGGGGTCATCCATTATCATCCGTGGTGGGCCAAATGTGAGTGCTGAATCATTACAGGCTTCTAAGGCATGAAATCAATTACACATGTGAAGACTTTTGTACAGACTATTCAGTTAGGAATACATTATGTTGGAATGAGGCTCAGACAGCAGTCCGACCTGTGGGATTCATTAAGCTGCTGAAGACTGTCTGATTGGATCGAGGCTGTGAGGAGAAATAAAAGGATTCATAATGGTGAAGAATGACTGCTGAGATGGATCTTATGACTCAGAGGGAGGAATGGTGGGGTCACTGCCTAAATTACAATAGACACTGATCTTCCTCTTTTTGTGGGTGAATTGAGGGGGCAGACAGCTTCTGGTTGACTGCTGTTTAGAATGAGTCTGTCTGCTTCAGCCCGATTTCAACTGTGAATCTGGAAAGCACTCTGAGACTGATAACCTGCATTCCTCTGACGCCATACAACTTATTCATAGAATTTATCCCTATGGTCAGTGCTATTAAACACATGTAAAGCTGATTATGAGTCCTTCACACTCTAATCAGGCTGTAGATTGGTGCGATGCTGAACAGATGAATGGCTTGGTCCCAGGGCTTTGAGGAGTCTGATTATTATAGTCTTGGTTTGTGTTGGTTTCCCTGCTGCAGTTCTCTTGTTTATTTCCTGCCTTATTTTGAAGGCATGCCTTCCTTCATGCTTTGTTAGTTTTCCTTCCTCCTTTGGGAGTGTTCTGATGACTTTCACCTGTGTCTCGTTCCCAATCAGCTCTCAGTGCGTGAGCAGTCATGTCTTCTTCCCTCTCCAACATGCTGTTCGCGTTTGTGTGCTCCTTGTAGTCTTTGGATTCCACCTCTGAATACTTCAGCCTGTAACCTTTTGTGGAGTATGAAGGTAAATTTTTACATTGGATTCTTGGATGTAAGTGTCCTTTGGGACATGGTTTCGTCAGCCTTAATAAAACATCTGATGCTGCTCTCAAACCCTGTGCTTAAAGAGGAAATCCTCCTCCTTCTCCTTTAGTCCTTCAGATAGACCGACAGTAGGTCGTTATTCCTTCATCTGCACCAAATCTTTTCATTTCCAGCCCAACACATGAAAGAACCCTGAACATTACTTAAGGTTCTGCGTGTTCTTTAATCGGAAAGATTTCAGACAACACATAGGATAAGGAGTCAATTACTAAATTTAATAAAGCCATCTCTAACAGGTTTACAGAGTACTCTGGTTCAGAACTGTCGAAGCTGTCTAACACAGCCAATCGGTGCAGCTTCACACAAGTCTGACCCCGTCCTCTATCTTAGCCCTACTTTTATACACAGGATCAGACACAGTTACAGTTACTGAAATATGCAAGATGCTGTGTTGTATAGCGGGGGACGTGTAGCATGCTTATCAGCTCCTTCTCCTGTGGCCTTCACTGTCGCCAGCTACCGGCCTCATCTGGGTCCTGTAGGCACAAAACATCAGACCAAGCACCCATTCTTTTCCACTAACTCATCCAGCATGATTTTCCTGCCTCTCTGCTCTGCAGTCTTATTTCTGTCTCCTGTGCAGTGTTATTTCAACACCTTCACTTTGTGCAAAGATCAATGCTGCGATATGATACTTGATACTGTAGTTCTACTTAAATTATTACATTTATGGTATGTCTACTGTGCTGCCTATTTACACTCCTTTCTTCACACATTAAATGGATTTCCACAATAAATGTCCATTTTCCACCCCAGTTGTAATTGTTCTGGTTTGAGAAGAATGGTTCTATTGTTCTGTGTCCCGAGTGCCTGATATTTAAGCGGCAGATGAGGGGAAAAAAAGCACAAGAACCTTGTGATAACTTTTGATGTGCTTACAAACAGATAATTTACACTTGCATATCATGCATTGAACATGTCCCCACAGCGCTATATCCTTCCTCCAATCGGTTTGCAGAAATCGTGTAAAATTGAGTATAAAGCACAAACAAAACATAATCCATGCGGTCATTGTTTTCATTAGCGACTAACAGCACTTCCTACATTGGAATGTCAGTCATCACATTGTCACATGAACGATCACATGATTTCATGCAAGCCACTACCTGCAGCAGCAGGAAGTGACATCCTTGTGTGTCTTTTTGCAAATTCTGCACAGTATAGAAAGTTGAAATATTCCAAAAAAATGGCACTACAGCATGTAAAAATGTAAAGATATGGTCTGGCGAACTTGTTCTATTGTAGGTAATAAAGGGCTAAAGTCCCATGTTCTCTGTCTGATGGTGACACTTTGTCCATAGTTGATCACTCTGCAGAAAAACAGTGAGAGCTTGTTGATTTGGTGCAGTCTGAAAACACAAATGTTCCTCAACACAGAAATCTCACCAGCTGTGAATCTTTATTTTTCTGGACATTTCTCTCCATCCATGTGTCCTCTCTTCCTTTCACACTCTTCAGCACATGTGTCGCTTCACCACCTCGGCTGCTTCTTTATCACAGTCCCATCCAACAAAGGCAGCTCAGATGTAAAACTGCACCTGCTGTGGCTCATTTATCAAACAGTGGTCAGATACTGGAAAATAATTAATGAGAATTCTTTGAAATTATATTTAGTGACTGTTTACAGATGAGTCCTCTTATCTGCTTTTTCAAGCAGGGCCATCTTATAAATTACTTTTTTAAAACATCAGCGTATCCTGTTCCTGTGTTAAAGTGTACCTGCCTCTCGTCCCCTGTTCATTTAGGATGTTCTTGTGAATGTAAGCTGTTTTATTCATTGACCTGATTCATAAGCAATCTCTCATATGGTTAACAGAGCATATTTTCAGGGGTCTCACATTAACTCTTCGTTTTCTCCCACTCACAGCACCTTTCAGCTTGGTTCTTTCAGAGAGATGCAGAGACTCTGATTGGAAAAAATCAACAGGATTCAGCTAACCAATCAAACCACCCTTTCTGCACAGCGACAGTCCTTCCACTGCATTTTGTGGAATGTCTGTGGTAAGAAAGTTTGTGGTCTGATTTCAGTGAATGCTTCAGACATTGCGTACATCAGCTGTTGTCCAAAGAGCAGAACTGAACCCAGTGAAAGCTGTGTCCAGTTTAGGGAGGCCCTGCTGCCCCTGAAGTCTGCAGCAGCATTCCGGCTCCACATCAATGTCAGGACATTTTCCAGCTTTTTGTAACAAGATGATAAGTGTCGTTCACTCCAGCAGTCGGTGGTTTTAATGCTGTCGGTGATGGGATGACTGTGCCAATGTCTCAAATATGAATACTACTGCTTCACAGGAAGTGTGCAGATGGACCTGTACTCTACATTCATGCAGAGGAAAACCCAGATGAATCCTCCTGATTGCAAACAGTGAGGGACGAGACATTTTATATGTAGGAAGTGCTCCGTATGACACTGAGTGGAGAGGTGCCAGCCGGGCCTTCAGTAAAAGCAGGAAAGAGTTCAGTTTGAGATTAAATGTGTTCATTTTCAGAAAAAATAAACAAGGCAATAAAAACAAGCTCAGACTGGAAATCTCAGGAGACTGTTATAAAGACTTCTTGCCATCACGTCAGGATTTTAAGTTAGTTTGAGCTGAATTGGTACTAAGATATGTATTTGGTGGCCTGTGGAAATGAACTACTTAAGTACTTTAAGTGTTTCTAATGTTTAGGCCATATTTGTCCCTCTGTAATATTCTAAATCCACATGGATACAGCACAGACAGTTGTTGTGCTACATGTCATGTATCCACCACAGGAGCTTCTCCAGCTTTATATCATCTGAAGACGGCGGCAGTGTGAGGGTCAAAGGTCAGAGAGAAAGACGATGTCTGCAGTTAGGATGAAGGACAGGGTATTGAGACGACTCTGCATTTGACCCTCGGTTTGAGACGTTCGACACATTCTTGTTAAAGGAACATTTTGCACTAAAAGCCAAACCACAGTGGAAAAGTTCTGCTTGTCGAACACCTCTCATTCAAATAGTCTAATTAGAAACCACCTCAGGCCCTCAGGCTAACAGGAACTCTTAAAGCAGTTTGTTTTTCATGCAGTTATGGTTATGTTTGCCAGGTTAGAGGTTTTGGCAGTCGTGAAGAGTCCAAACAAATCCCGCTTCCTGTTTTTCTGCTGTTCTGTTTACTGAGTCAAGATATGAAAAATCATGAGGAAATCCTTGTTAGATGGTAGCATCTAAACAATGTGAACCTGAGCTGGTTCAGTGTGTTCCCGTCAGACTGAAAATTAGTAACAAAATGCTGGAAGAGCACAACGTGAACTCAGAATAAATGATGATGCCAGAGTCGTTTAAAGCCTGAAAGATGAGCAAAGGAAGCCCCAGTGCTCAGCTTATTAAACGATGTACCGCTGGCAGTCTCATCCTTTCACTCTCCAAAGTCCCATTATTGTCCACTGAGATCCTGTCGGGATCGGTCATGATGTAAATCTGCTGCCAGGAAGAGTGCAGCGTGTTGACCATAGAAATGAGATTGAAGTCATCTCTGATTTGTTTTTTCTGATAAGCAGCTGAGCAGTATCAGCAGCTTAACTGTGAACATGGCAACCTGGACAGAGCCTTAACTTTGCGGGAAACTGTAGGAGGAGCCTTCTTTAGCAGTGACACAGTAACAATTTTAACGTAATTTCAGGCTGTTCATCACGTCTCTGAGGCTCCATTAATGTGCTGTTTTCAGAATGTAGTGGGTTTTCTTAAAAGTAAGGGATACATTGGCGGTGTGTTTTGCACCGATTTCCCACCACTCTGGAACAAAACAAGCTCCTCTGGGTTTCAACTGTCCGTCAGATTTCTTTTCCCTCTGTTTATGGCCCATGAACTAACATGAGTCTGATACTTGTGATCTCTGACCTCAGTAAACATTTTCTGGGTGTTTGTGGTGTTTAGACTCTGGTCTGGCCCCTACATATCGTTTTAGTGCCATTTTATCCCAATAGATCACTTTGTTCTCAGACTGCTGGCTTACTTGTGGTTCCTAGGATACTTCAGAGTAGAATGGGAGGCAGAGCCTTCAGCTTTCAGGCCCCTCTTCTGTGGAACCAGCTCCCAGCTTGGATTCAGGAGACAGACACCCTCTCTATTTTTAAGATTAGGCTTAAAACTTTCCTTTATGATCAAGCTTATAGTTAGGGCTGGATCAGGTGACCCTGAACCATCCCTTAGTTATGCTGCTATAGGCTGAGGCTGCTGGGGGGGTTCCCATGATGCACTGAGTGTTTCTTCTCCACTCCCATCTTTTCTCTCCTCAGGTGTTTATACAGCACTGCTGCATGTCATTAGCTTCTGTCTTGTCTCTCCCATGTCTTTTTTTCCCCCTGCCTCCTTTCTCGTCTTTCCTTTCACCCTTCAGTCGTCGCAGATGGCTGCCCCTCCCTGAGTCTGTTGTTGTTCTGTCGGAGGTCTCGTCCTGCTTAAATTGACTTCTTCCTCCCCACTGTCACCATGTGCTGCTTAGAGGGGATCATCTGATTGGCCAGTCTTTATCTTAGAGAATAAAGCTCGACTGCCCCACAGGGTGATTCCTCTAACCCGTTGTGAGTCTCTTTTTTTTTTTTGCCTCAGTGCCTGTGTTTAGTGACGATTGCTGTGTTTGTCTAAATCCTCTGTCCAAATATTTGTCTCCTCTGGCTGTAAATAGCACTAAGCTGTAGGGGTGAACCTTCGTTTCCTTTTGCACTGTTTAGTTTATTTCAGGGACTTGGGTTAGAGTTTTCAGTCAGCACTTCTCTGACAATATGACTCTTGTGTTGTTTGTTTTTGGCCTTGCTTCACCCTAGACTGGTTTTGGGCATTGTCACATTTTTTAGATGATGTTGTAAACTTGTATTCATCCTGACTTTAATTTGGGAACTTCATCAGGAACATCCTTCGTACTCTCACGATGCTCTCCTACCACTGTAGCTTGAGACATAAAGATGCAACAGCCTAACATATGGTCTGAATAGGTTTGGTTGTAGCTGAGTGAAACATCACCCATTAACTATAGTTTTGAACATTGCAGCACTCTTACAAAGGGGGGGGGTTGTTGTCATATATAAAAAAAATTTTGATTATAAGTCTTTGTCATTTGACAATTATGTGAATTTTGAATATTTAAGTTTAGTAATTGATTCTATATGTCCTGATGTTTTGCTCCTGACTGTGTATCATCCTCTTCGACTGAGACATGGATTCCTGGAAGAAACTGATGAACTTTTTTCCAAAATTACAACAAAATTTGACCGTACTCTTTCAGGTGATTTTAATATTTCCAATGCCAACAGCAGCAACTCTGACAGTTGATCAGTTTATTCACATGCAGAAGGTCACACACTTGATCTCATTTTTCCGGAGACCTTGATGTCACAGATATTCTAGATGTTGCTGTCTCTGATCATTATTGCATATTTTCAGAAGAATTTTGTTCATCCGTCAAAGCAAATTCCAAACCATTTATCAATAAGCGTCACGTCACTGCCAGCACGGCTGATACATTCATTAGTGAATTTTCAAAGTGCACTTTACTGGCATCATGTGATGACATGATGGACATTTTCTCTGATGCAGTTCCTCAAATTATTGACCATATTTCTCCTGTCAAATCTTTTAACGTATGTGGTGCACCAAAAGCAGCCTGGAGAAACCCTGAAGTTGGCAAAAAGACTCTGTGAGCTGAGAGAAAACACGGAGAAAAAAATGCACTTTACTGCTACAACAATGAAATCAAATCAGCCAGACAATCATCCATCTCCCAACTGATGAACAATAATAGTTTGATTCTGCTTACTGGCTGAATTTCTTTCATCAAATAAGTGTGTTAAATTTGCTTCTTTCTACAACCACAAAGTTTATAGTATTGGAGGGAATATCTGCACAGTGGGTTATCTAGCACTGCCTCACGTTCTGATCACATTCCTGCTGTAAACTTTTGAGATATCATCAGTTAAAGTTTTGCCCCTCTTTACTCGACCCCTACCACCTATGATAGAATACTAAAGCACACACACAAAAACAGGATGGTGCAAATAACCAACAACAGCCGACAGCACCTGAAAGAGAAGTGAAGGCAAAAACTCTTGTTCTGTTGTTTGTGTGTGAGTGTTCGTCATGAAACGTACTTGGTATAGAGGGTGTGAAGCCACAACAGCACTCCCCCAGAGCCAGAGATAGCTAGAGATGGCCCCACAAGCCCCAGGCCACCCACAGCCCCCTCGGGCACCAGAAACCGAGACCACCCACCTCGATGACCCCAGCAGGTTGCCCCGTGGCCAAAGGGTAAGAGGCCCACAGAACCGGCGACGACAGGTGGCCGGCCACCTCTGCACAAGCCCGGGGGAGGGGCCTCAAGACCCCAGTCGCCAGACACCCAGCAGTCCCCCCACACACAGAAGCAGCCAGCCCCCACCTGAACCACAACCCCCAACTGAGCAGGCCAACAGCCACACCAAAACACCCAGCCCTGCACCCCAGAACCATCAAGTGCCCACACACACAAAACGGGACACACACTTCCACTCATCAACCCATCTTCAAACGCGTGGACAAATAAGTGCCTCCAAAGCCAGCAGTCACTCCAGAGCGCAGCCAACCCCATCCCTGACACCTTAGCCTACCCCCCTCAACCAGTTTGGGTGTAGGAAACAAGGGAATGAAAAGACCTGTCTATTTCCCTCTCCTTTATCTGGAAGATGAAATGTTGGGTGCATGTGTTAGATAATGTAAGTGTATGAAGTGTAAAAAGTGAGTATGTCTGTATGAAAACTATAGTGTTGTTAAAATTGAGGGGACAGCTATCTGATGAGCACCCAACTGACAATCAGCAGTGCTCACCAACACCTACCCCCCAAAAACCCTCAGTGTCTAAAGTGTAAATAAAACTGAGGGGCAGACAGCAGTGAAGTAGCGAGTGGAGCCACTTCTGTAACCTCTGGGGCACATGTCTGCTCTCCAATGCCTTATGTGTATGGTGAAGTGTCATTAGCCATAATGTCTATAGTGTAATTAAAAAGGGAAAGGGAGGGGAGGGTGGCAATGCAGCACAGTAAGCAAAGCAGTGTTAATGGCCCTACTCACTGTGGCCTATATTCCACACATGCCCAGCCCCCAAGGCCCTACATGTGTGAGTGATGTGTTATATAGGGGGGGGGAGTAGGTGCCAGGAGACATAAGACCAGGAGTAGAATACTACCCCCAGAAGGAGAGAGCCAGCTAAGTGGCTCAGTAAGTACCCCCACTTCCCACACCCCACCACAGAGTACTGGAGAGCAGGCCCTGGGCCTGCAACAACAGTGCCCCAGAGTAACACCAACCTCGAGGGCACCACCCACCCTCTAGGCGTGGAAGGCAACCCCCAACACCAGTCAACCATAGATAAACATATATACACACGAGATAAGGGACAAGACAAACTGACCTGAGTCTGGGACAAACTGCTCCCAACCCCCCTATGCTGTCCCACAACTGGGGACAGTCACCCCCTCGTCTGATTCCCACCAGGCTTTCAGAGAGGCATTTATATTAAGGCTTTTGAAGCAGATATTTACCTTTCCACAGGGTGCTTGTTCAATGTCCAGTCATGGGCTGTCTAATGAGCTTGGTTTGATCCATTTTGAAACATATTGCAACCTACTGGCTAAGAAGTATTGATAAAAATTTGGTAGCTCTAGACCACCACTGCGTTTTGGCTTGTGTAAAGTATTTAAACTTATTCGTGATGGTTTGTTTTTCCATAGAGATTTTGAGATGCTTGAGTCTAGTGACTTAAACCAAGCAACAGAAGGTTTATTAGGGATCAGTGAAAACAAATAGTTGATCTTTGGCAAAACCATCAGTTTAATGGTGGCAACTCTCCCCATGAGTGATATAGGTAAACTATTCCAATGTGTGAGATCATCCTCTATCATTTTTAATAGAGGAATATGGTTTAACTGTACCAAGTGTGATAGTTTGGCGAAAAATTTATTCCCAAATATTTAAAATTGCCGATTGTAGTGAGGTGGTGGAGGTGTTCTTACATTTACAATTCAGAGGCAAAATGGTTGATTTACCCCATTTGATGAAGTAGTCTGATATGGATGAGAACTTGTATATAAGTGTGATTGTCTTCAGAAGAGTGACTTGTGATTTCTCAAGGAAAAGTAATACATCATCAGCATAAAGGCTTGTCTCATGTTCTGTATTTTCAGTTTGAATCCCTTTAATATTTGCATTTTGTCTGCTGCCAGTGGCTCAATAAAGATGACAAAAAGTGAGGGAGAGAGTGGGCAGCCCTGCCTGGTGCCCCTCTGCAGACTAAAGCTTTGGGAAATAAGATCATTTGTTCTAACACGTGCATTTGGAGAGCTGTATAGTGTTTTGATCCAGTTAATGAAGGATGGACCAAATCCAAATTTATGTAGACCTTCTAATAAAAATTTTCATTTAACCCGGTCAAATGCCTTTTCTGCATCTCAAGAGACAACTGTGGTTTCTGATTTGTTAGTTGAACAGTAATCTATTACATTTATTAGTCTGCGTGTATTATTGGCTGAGTGCCGACCCTTGATAAAACCTGTTTGATCAGGATGTATTATAAATGGAGTAATTTTTTCTAATCTTTTTGCAATGACTTTGCAAATTATTTTGAGGTCTACATTTATGAGTGAGATTGGGCGGTAGCTGGACGGGAGTGTGGGGTCTTTGCCTGGTTTAAGAAGCAGGCTAATGTTGGCAGAGTTTATATTTGGAGACAGTGATTGATCATTTTGAATCTGAGTCACCATTCTGAAAAAAGTAGGTGCTAGCTCAGACCAAAATTCTTTATAAAACTCTGCTGGAAAACCATCTGGGCCTGGGGCTTTATTATTTGAGAGATCCTCTAGGGTTTTTTGGAATTCAGACATTGAGAGAGGTGAGTCCAAAGCTGCAACCTGTTCATCATTTAGCTTTGGTAAATTTATATTATTAAGAAATTCCTCAATGGCAGCATCAGATGGATTAATCTGTGATGAGTATAAGGTTTCATAAAAGTCTTTAAAAGAGGTATTTATTTGTTGTGGGTCATGAGTCATGTTACCAGTCGAGTCTTTAATAGAACAAATAGCTGTTTTTTCTTTATTTAGTTTTAACTGGTTTGCCAGGAATTTCCAGATTTATTTCCATGTTCAAAGTTTTCCAAACGCAGCCTCTGCAACAAAAATTGTCTTCTTATCAAATATTTCATTTAATTCCAGTTTTAGTTTTCTCAGGTTGTTAATTATATGTTCTTGTGGTGAGGCAGCATAGGCAGTTTCTAAAGATTTAATTTTTGTTCTACGTCTTTATTTTTCTTATGCGAGCAGTAAGATATTATTTTGCCCCACATTACTGCCTTTCCTGCTTCCCAAAGAACACATGGTGATATTCCAGGCAAATCATTAATTTCTAAATATGTTGCCCACTCCTTTTTGAAATAATTAATGAAATCTTGTTCTTTAAGTAATGATGTATTAAATCTCCAGTTTCTAATTGGTGGACCTATTCTGATCATTTCCATTCTGCTAGAGTAGCTTTGCATGATTCACAGTTAATCCTTAATCTTATTCTGGGCTTTGGTGCAGCCCCTCAGTTCATCGTGCCTGAAACAAGCTGTTTTAGCTCCTCCCCCCTTTAAATAGCACTTTTCTAATTGGCCACATCACATAAACTGAAGGTTTAATCACCAGGTCACTGGGCCTTCTGTGCGCCTGAGATGACATGCAACAACACATTATCTGTATGACATCATCCTGATCCAAGAGTTTCAAAAATGTGATAGACTGAGTTTTAGACTCACAACTTTACTATACATGCACGGACCTCATTATTGGAAACTTTAGCCATGTTTAATATGAACATCCACAACTGGAGCAGGAGACATGAAGTACTGTGCAAAACTCTTGAGCTAGCCATCATTTCTTAATATTTTTTTGGAAAATGTGAAACACGTGCAGTGATTTATTAAAACATGCAAACATACACGAGAAGACAGAATATGACTTTGTGCAATTCTAACAGTTCTGTTCTCTGAAAGGATGATCCCACACTGCTTCAGTGATGCTGAGGTCCGGGCTCTGGGGAGGCCGATCCATGACTGATTGTGTTCCACTGTCTGTCTATCCAGGAAGGCTGTGACTGCACTGGCAGTGTGTTTGGGATCACTGCCATGCTGAAAAATGAAGCTGTTGTCAATCAAGATGCTTTCCAGATGATATTTCATTTTAGATCAAAATCTGATGTACACTGCTCAAAAAAATAAAGGGAACACTCCAATAACCCATCCTAGATCTGAATGAATGAAATATTATCATTGAATACTTTGTTCGGTACAAAGTTGAATGTGCTGACAACAAAATCACACAAAAATCATCAATGGAAATCAAATTTATTAACCAATGGAGGCCTGGATTTGGACTCACACACAAAATTACAGGTTAAAAACACACTACAGGCTGATCCAACTTTGATGTAATGTCCTTAAAACAGGTCAAAATGAGGCTCAGTATTGTGTGTGGCCTCCACGTGCCTGTATGACCTCCCTACAACACCTGGGCATGCTCCTGATGAGGTGGCGGATGGTCTCCTGAGGGATCTCCTCCCAGACCTGGACTAAAGCATCCGCCAACTCCTGGACAGTCTGTGGTGCAACGTGATGTTGGTGGATGGAGCGAGACATGATGTCCCAGATGTGCTCAATTGGATTCAGGTCTGGGGAACGGGCGGGCCAGTCCATAGCTTCAATGCCTTCATCTTGCAGGAACTGCTGACACACTCCAGCCACATGAGGTCTAGCATTGTCCTGCATTAGGAGGAACCCAGGGCCAACCGCACCAGCATATGGTCTCACAAGGGTCTGAGGATCTCATCTCGGTACCTAATGGCAGTCATGCTACCTCTGGCGAGCACATGGAGGGCTGTGCGGCCCTCCAAAGAAATGCCACCCCACACCATTACTGACCCACTGCCAAACCGGTCATGCTGAAGGATGTTGCAGGCAGCAGATCGCTCTCCACAGCGTCTCCAGACTCTGTCACATGTGCTCAGTGTGAACCTGCTTTCATCTGTGAAGAGCACAGGGCGCCAGTGGTGAATTTGCCAATCCTGGTGTTCTCTGGCAAATGCCAAGCGTCCTGCACGGTGTTGGGCTGTGAGCACAACCCCCATCTGTGGATGTCAGGCCCTCATACCATCCTCATGGAGTCGGTTTCTAACCCTTTGTGCAGACACATGCACATTTGTGGCCTGCTGGAGGTCATTTTGCAGGGCTCTGGCAGTGCTCCTCCTGTTCCTCCTTGCACAAAGGCGGAGGTAGCGGTCCTGCTGCTGGGTTGTTGCCCTCCTACAGCCTCCTCCACGTCTCCTGGTGTACTGGCCTGTCTCCTGGTAGCGCCTCCAGCCTCTGGACACTACACTGACAGACACAGTAAACCTTCTTGCCACAGCTCGCATTGATGTGCCATCCTGGATGAGCTGCACTACCTGAGCCACTTGTGTGGGTTATAGAGTCCGTCTCATGCTACCACGAGTGTGAAAGCACCACCAACATTCAAAAGTGACCAAAACATCATCCAGAAAGCATAGGTACTGAGAAGTGGTCTGTGGTCCCCACCTGCAGAACCACTCCTTTATTACTCCAATAATTTCCACCTGTTGTCTATTCCATTTGCACAACAGCATGTGAAACTGATTGTCAATCAGTGTTGCTTCCTAAGTGGACAGTTTGATTTCACAGAAGTTTGATTTACTTGGAGTTATATTGTGTTGTTTAAGTGTTCCCTTTATTTTTTTGAGCAGTGTAGTTTTCTGCATCAATAATTCCATCAATTTTGACAAGATCTCTCACACCACCCAAACCATGACAGAGCCTCCACCATGTTTTACATGTTTTACAGTTCATACTGACGACGGTTTCCAAGCGTTTGTCTTGCTTTTTACAGACAGTACTGACTGTGCTGTGAATGCATCCTGTGAAGACACCTGCTGTCTCTGAGCTGCTGAAGGATTATTTTGAGTTTCAGCACATGGACACATTACTCATCTGGACAGAACAGGAAGACTGGGTCTGAGTGGAGCTCAAAGCCCATAATGTTGTGTCTGTATAAGAAAATCTCAGGTTGTCTTCCATCATTCTTCAAATTTCAGTTTAAGTTTAAAATGGCTCAACATGTAAATGATGCATCAGTGTGTATGTACATATATATTAACCTATCCTTCCAACTCGGCACTGATAATTGTGGCCAGAAGTTTTCAAGTTCTTCCTTTCTTCATATTCTTGTAACTGCAGATGAAGAAATTACTTCAAATGTGGCATAAATGCTAACTT
Source organism: Pterophyllum scalare (assembly GCA_024447675.2). Lineage (NCBI taxonomy): Eukaryota > Metazoa > Chordata > Actinopteri > Cichliformes > Cichlidae > Pterophyllum > Pterophyllum scalare. The sequence continues at coordinate 11,744 of JAMQGT020012366.1, read as the reverse complement.
TACATTGGTGCTCAAGGTCACTGTGACCTCGCAAAGCACAATTTTGTGATAAATTGTGATCAATTCACACAGATGTCAGTTTACATGAATTCCAAAAATTGAATGGTCCTCTTCATAAAATGCTTTTTCTGGCCATGACAGATAGTTAACCTGTCTGGGGTGCACCTCCAGCCCAGTGTGCTCCCTTGTTTGAAAATGGATGAAAGAACTTTCATGGCCATTTTTCAGCACCGTAACTTGTGAACAGTGTCGATTTTGTCAGGTACTCAGTTGGTGACACTAATCTTTGGTGCCCACCTGTTAAAGTTTTCATTGCGTATATTCTCAGTCTGCACACACAGGAATGGAATCTGTCCTTTCAGAAGGACACAACTGAAGGCAGTGATCCGTCTGCTGCTCTCTTTGCACACTGTTGAAGGCTGTCTGCCTGTTAATTGTCATGCTCTGAGAGTGCGGTGTGTAATATAGCGCTTTCATCGTGGATGTCGGATTGTGTGGGTTCCCCTTCTGGCAGAGGAAATAATGGGAAGTCCCAGTGGATTATAGCCTGACAGGAGAATAATGGGACATCGCTGTGGGGCGCCGGGGAAAATGGATTCCTGTTGATGTAGCAGGGGATTGTTCTCATCAGCTTGTTGTGATTTTGGGTGTCAGTGAGCATCTTTATTCTGCTCTCATAAGGCTATTAAAAATGCTGAGTCACTGAAAGACAGATAGTTATTAACACCATTTGCAGATGACATTTCATCACTATTGTGGCCTTCTTAATTTTACTTCCTCTTTCAAATCTCGTCCCAAGAGGAAGTTTGGTGAATTATAGGTGGAATTATACATTATTAAAAACATAAGTCTTCAAAAAAACCTTACTGGATGTGAATCAGAAGAAAAAACACACAAACACAGACTGTACATAAATGATGGATGTAGAAAATGTAATGTCTACTCTGTCTGGCAAGCGAAGTCCACTTGTGAGTGTGTACACCGTGTCTATTGTAGCTTTTTGAAAGCAGATGTCACTCGTGAGCGTGAGAGTGGATCTGACTGGAAAAACTGGAGAGTACTGCATGCTCATAGGCTAGTGACATTTCAATCTGACAGTAAATCATTCTTTATCAAATCAATTAATAAAGGTTTGTAATTTCCAAAATGAGCATCGTGTTTTATTCAGTAAGGCCTGAAACCAGCGACATAGACCATAAATTCATCAGGAAAGAGTTCAGAGTTCATTGAACAACCAGAGGAATCGCCCCCTGCTGGACATCTGAAATAATGCAGGTTTAAAGCACTTTCACATTGGCTACACATTTTTAGACCCAAAGCTACATTCATCTGTTAAATTTTATAGCCATCTTTTCAATCTTTAAATTGTTTTTATGTGTAGAGGGGCCTGGGATCAACACAACTGGAAAAAAAGTTTCACGCAGAAATAAAATTAATGATCAATAAACTGATAGGAAAAACACTGCATGGGCTCATCGGCAGTGTTGAACTTTACTCAAGTTTCCATCCAGTGGCGATTCAAATTAGTCTTGGTTTCCACCTTCAGGACTTCCAACAAATGAATCACTTGGGGTCACTGGTGGGTGGGGGGATTATTACCAGTAGGTCTCTGCACCAAGTGTGTTGATGCTTCAGTGGTCTGAAAGCTGAACTGGAGCTCAGTGCATTTGCCCTTTCCAGGCCCGAGGGACAAATTGTCGTAATTGTGTTCTCACCGACTCAGCTGCATCTGTGTGCAAAGACTGGCCTCTTGAAGTGAGCTAAATTGGATACTTTAAGCATAAAAAATCAGTTTTTCATCAGGCGTTGTTTTGACCTTTTATTTTAAGAACGTTAAACAGTAATTGTTAAACACAGGCTGCTTCCTGCTCTGAATGTGGCCAGTAATAATAACTTAGATGGGTACACTAAAGTCCTCTAAAGTCATTGATAATGTTTGTCGTTCACTTCAGAAGACTTTTCGCTTTCAGACGAATCCCAATTATTATGTAAATGTGTGAACGTGAGTGAAAAGCTGCATTTTGTATGTAGGTTAGGCCTCAGTACATACTGTATGTGAGGACTCAGACGTCACTCAGTATTATGTGTTTATTGGGTAAAGTTTTAAGTGCAATAACAGAGTGAATTTACTGAACGTTTTCTCTTTTTAGACCTTTAGGAATCTCTCAAAGCATCAGTTTCTTACTCTGAGGGTTCTGACATGATGAGGTAAAGCATGAACTCTCTTCCCTTTTAATAGCAGTGTTTTAAATATGATCATTTTATATACTTCCTGATATATTTATATTCTAGCCGCTTCAACCGCTTTCCTCAAAGTTAAGAGAAATTTATTTCTGAACCTGCCCACTGCGAAGCCAGTATTCATTTGCCCTTTTTTTTTTTACCTGCTTCCAGTCGCTGACTGTCGTTTGGTCTGTTGTTGCCACCTCGCTGTGAGGCGCCGCCTGTGTGGATGCAGATTTGGTAGATATTTCTCATCAGTGTCTCAGACATCAAACCAGAAAATGAACCAGTCATGCTCTCAAAGCTCTTTCTTTGGGTTCATTTTTCTATCCTTCAACCTTTCTTTCTGTCTTTGTGAATGAGGCGTGCTCATAGAGTTCCTCAGAGATGAGCTCCCAGCTGAGGAAACACTAAGAGGGCTTTTCAGAAACTGTGGACTCAAATCAAATTTCACATAAGCTATTACAATCACAGGCAGAAGCTTCCAGCGTCCAGCAGCGATAACTTTGAGAGATGCCGCATTGTGTTGTGCAGAAGAGAGAGAATCGCCACGACCGCTGTGAGAGCAGACCACTTCATCATGCCTGCTGTGATTTAGAAATAAGTCACACAGAGTTTAATGGAAATGCGCTCGCACAGTTCAGATCCAGAAAGAGCATAAACACGGTAAAATTAGGAATGACCAAAAGCAATTATAAGATACAGGCCATATTTCCCACAGCAAACATTAAAAGAAGAAGCACACGTTTCAGCTGTGAGTAAAACCACCTAAACCAGCCTGAGCTAACGCTACATGTTAGCACGTCTGCACTGCAGCGTTACACACAGCCTTTTTCACAAATTCAGTATTAAATACTTTAACATGTGATGTGTTTTAAAGCTCCACATTTGTAACCAAAAACAGCACATATGCAGAGAGCAAAGTAATCGTACACCTCGCTGAAGGAAAGCCCAAATCCAAAAAGGAAGCAGGGCGACAGGAAGCACACCAATAAAACCATCAAGTTTCCCTTTTTGGGAAATAGAAAATATGCAACTTTACCACAGAAATTATTGAAAACATTTTTCACAACCCAGCCTGGATCAGATGAGACTGGTCTGACTTCACATTCATAAATGGACGACAAACATATCGTCACCATCTCTGAGCAGCTGGAACTGAAAAACTCAGCTTCTCCTTGAAACAGAGGCAGGGAGTATAGACAACACGATCAGAAGGTTTTTGGGGGTTTTTTGGTAATTCTGAAAATATGTTTCTGTAACTTGATTCCAGCTGTTAGTTGGACTCTTCCTCCCATTTTGTTTGCGAGTTTCCAGAAATATCCCAGTGACTGTATTCCAGCAACTAGCATAAAGTGAAACTTTGCTCCATGTTTGCTGAGAGCTCGTCAGTATTCTTGTAAGACTTGTAAGGGGCGTGGCCTCTTTGACTGACAGGCTGCTGCTAGCTGCTAGGCTTCACCTCAGCTGATTGGACTTCCCGAGATGGACCTCTGGACTGTGTTTGTGCTGTTGGAGCCTTTTGAAGCTTTTTTAATGCAGTTATCTGACCAATAATATGGCTGCTGTGTGGACTAACAGGGTGAGATTCTGGGATTTTAATTGGTTGTTACTGAACACTGATTAGCAGGTATCTGTGTGATGCTCCCATACAGTCTGTGGATGCAGACTGAGAACCGGGTTGATAACCAGCACTCCACCCTCTGGTTCCAAAGCCCAACATGAAGGCAGCCCAAATGCTAACTCTGAGGCTTCAAAAGCTGTGGGTGAAATCACGGTTTCTACCTCCATCTGTTATATACAGTCTATGTTCCAGATATACAGTGCCCTGTTCATAATGTAGGCACAACAGCATGCTTCTACTGATAATAAATGTCATTCAGATGGGCAGACTCAAAGGAAGATGGAAATGGATGGAAGTGTAAATGTTCTGTAGATTCCAATAGCATCTGTATTTGCATTAAGGCTGACCCACTAAAACACAGGAGCCAGGTTTGAGTCCATTAGGAAACCTCCACACCTGAAAGCTTTTTCTCTTGGAAATGAACGCGAGTTCTCTGCTCTGCTGTAGGACAGAGGCTGAACATTTATGGAGAATCTTTGCTCATTAAACAGCCATTTGTGCGTAATGCCAGCGAGCCATGTGAGGAGACCAAGGTCAGAGATGATAGAAGTGAGTATACCTCAGTGGGAGCCTGACATCGACAGAAGATGGAAAGAATAGAGAATAAATAGGCACTTAATTTCAAAATCTAAAGAGCAAATACAAATATTTTGTCTTTAATAGTCATATTAGTAAGAGCAGCAGTGAGGCAGGAGTTGACCGTGATTTCACTTCGCTGAAGGCAAATAAACTAATAAATATTTGAGTCTGACAGCAGAGCAGTGAGAGACCCAGCAGTGTCTGATGCTTTACTCACAGCAGGACAAAGGTGGAAGTCTTCACTGTCACATGCTTCCTCTTGGGAATGAGCCAAATGAGTCACATCTCCATAGATACATGCAGGAGCGAGGCATCGCTTTAATGAGCTCACACGACGTTGCTCTCTGGCTTGCTCATCTGTAGCGTGGGTCCAGTGCTTCTTCACATTGTCACACGGGCATGAATGAAGAGCCGGGCCAGCTCACACACTGACATGTGGTCAGATCCTGTGCTCGTGGGCCGAGAGCATTTGGATCCCCAGACCATCCATTCATTTGCTGGTGAAGCCGTCTTCGGTGGTGTCTTGTTGGGGAGCTCAGAGGGGCCATCATGCATGTGTGTGTACTCGAACATGTATGTGAGTGTGAGTTGGTTGGTGTGTGTGTGGGTTGCTGCCATGTGCTTAGTGCCACAGAGTGTCCCCTCCAGCCCCCTGTAGGACACTTGAGCGGCTCCAGTCATGGCTCAGAATTAATGCTGCATGGAACGGACTCTTCTCGGTTTTCACCCTTAATTGCTCAGAGATCATCTTCGCTCGTGATGACACAAAGAGTGGCCTTATTCCAAGGTAGTACGGCCTTAGTCCTGGAAATTACACAGAACTTAAATTTACTTACAGGGTAGATCCCTGTAAAATATGCTTAGTTACGGCTTTGGGGCGGGCCGTAAAAGAAAGCATTACCGAGAAGTCTCTGCTCAGTCCGGTTGTTCCTTACCTGTACCTGTACATGTGTAATCAGTACTTCCCTCTCTCAGTAGGTGTCAAGTTTTCTTTTAAACTTCCTTCAGCTCCTGCCCAAACTTGAAAAGGCTGGCTCCACACAAAAGGATGCTGGGACAACTCAACTCAGTTTAAGTTCTTTATTGTCTTTTGTTGAAATTGCAAACGTTAGGTGCACTAGCAGGTGAGCAAATGAATTAATGGATGAGTATGGTTGAGTAGGTTGAAAACCTTTAAACAGATGACAAACACACATTAAACATCCAATTATAGCATGTTCACTGCACCCTGAAAAAAAATAGTTTCTGTTTTAAGCTGCATGATTGATAAAAGCACTACTTTTATTTATCAAACATTTCCTTAACACTCTCTTAAGTCATATGATCATCAACAATTTTAACTTTATTTACACATCTGACAAGGAATGTCCTCAGCGTGCCTTTTTCCTGACTAATGTGCAGAAGGAACTGTCAGAAGTGTTACTGTGGGTCCGGTTTAAAGACAAGCTGCAGATTCATGGGACACTGAACCTTTGTTGTTCTCGTTGTTACTGCGTGCTGTGTTCACTCACTGGCACTGTGCAACAGTTGTATTTGTTTCTTCCTAACTGTTATCTGGAAGGGAAAAAAGGATAATGTATGTTTAAAAGATGCAGAGCCAGTCACTTTGAATCTGTCATGTGGTTTTCTGGCACGAAATGTCCTCTATTTAAAAAGAACTGGCTCTGTGACTGCAGCAGGAGGACCAACAGTTAGTACAGAAAGGTAGGGCAGGCTGGTTCATTAAAACCCTTTCATTCGCCTGCATGGCTCAGTTAAAGTGGAAATGGCGCTGAAGGGTGTGGGTGAACTGATCCTTTAACCAGCCAGCTTGCTGTGACCCAGTTTGGAACAAATCCCATGTCTGTCCGAGTTTTTGAAAGTCACTCCGGTGTGCAGCTCTGTGACTGACAGCTTTTGCTATGCCGTCTGACATCATATGCATTGTGCTGATGCTACCAAACCCACCCATCTGCTGCTCCTGCAGGACAGCCAGACACCAGCTAAAGATAATAAGCTTTAGTGTGAGGACACCCAGAGAACGTTTTCGTGATTTTCCACAGGGGTCTGAGCATCAGAAAGCTGTAAACCTCGAAACTGCTATCAATTACATTTAAAATCTAAGAAGTAAGTTATCATTTACTGGAAACAGAAAAATCTACGTCTGAGAAAAGAATTAAATGTGAGGAAAACAGAAAGTCTTGCTGATGCGTGAATGTGGTGATAAAACAGTTTGACAGCAAACATAAAATGCCTGCTGGCCTTCTCCTGTCAGACCTCAGTGAAATACAGAAATGTCCCCTTCACACAACATTGGGATTTTGACAGCTATCTCTCCAGATGATGACTGCTTTCTGCATGAGCTCTGCTCCCTCCTCCCCATCTCTGTGCCTCTGCAGCTGGGAGTGCATGCAGACAGAGCGGCCCACGTTCTGCTGACCTCCGGTTAAAGATCTGTTTATTGCGCTGTGTGTCATTGGTTACTGACGTCAACTGATTGCTGTTATTTACAGTAAATAATATAAACTTTCATTTAGTGTATATCTGTAAATAGAAGAGTCTGGAACACTATCCATCAAAAGCACAAAGCGTGTTCAGGATGGTGGTCCATCTCTGCTGCTCATCAGCACTCCTGGAAAACCCACGTCGAGCTCTCGCACACACTCAGAAAGTTCTGAAACAAAACAAAAATGTTAACACTTTAAAAAAAAAAAGATCCAAGTTAATTAAATGAAGCTAATCACCACTTAACATTTGACTGTCTGGTGGACAGTTCAATTTTAAAATAGGAAAAAGATTTTGTCAAAGTCAGAGAATCGTACCATCCTTTACATTCTGCTCTCACAACCAGTTTGGAAAGTTGTGTTTAAGTTTGGATCATATTAAAATAATTTGTGCCTCCTCTCCAGAGCCGGAAGTGCTCAGCTATGTTTTCAGTGGAGTAACTTTATTTTCTTTAAGACTCGATTAGAAAAGTTGATTTGGGAATAAAAAGAAAAAACTCAGCATAATGAAATCCAGACAGAGTAAAAATTTCCTTCCTTCTTCTGGTAGAAACATTTCTATCATGCACCAATCAGCACTGGTTCATTCCACAGTGAATGCAATCTGTGAGAAGCAACAAGCTGCGAAAGTGATTATAATCATTGGTGTGTTCCTCACCTCTCTGCAGACAACCCTCCATCTCTCATTGAACCTTCTTATTTTAACCAGCTGAGCTTGCAGGGTGCATGAATACAGAGAAGTTCTACTTCTTTCTGAATATTGTCTCTTTAAATGAGAGCTGGTTAGTGCTATTAGGTGAAATGGGCCACAGCGTGGCAAAGATGCCTATCTTTGCAGTGGAATAGATTTTTATGGATGAACTGGAGCGTCCAAAGGCAGGAAATGAAGTCAAAACTAAATAAAATGTGGAAGATACGAGGCCAGAACTGAAGGAGTTAAAAGTGGAACTGAAATCAAGTCAGTTCATATTTTTTTGAACATAATTTTTGTAAAGTACACATTTTTAATATTCAGTGCAAACAGCAGTCTGAGGTCTTCAGTTCCCTGGTAAATACTGCCCCTTGGTGGCCAAGTGACGTAATTGCTGCTCATGGTTTTTTTTTAACTTGCAAAAACAAACAAATAAAAAAAGATAAGTGAGATACCATCAGCAACGTGTTTAAAACTTTCCTTCTTAAAAACTGAGACACTGAAGTGAAAGATGAATAAAACAGCATTTCATTCAGTGTGGGAGCTGTTACATTGTGTTTTGTTTTTGGTGAAGGCAGACATTTAAATCACTTTAGTTCAAAATTAAAACATGTAATAAATTAAAGAATCAGAAGAAATCACATGTACATGGGCACTCTGCGTTCAGGAAATCACAGACTTTAAAAGCAGCTGGCTGTGACACCCCCCCCCCCCCCCCAAGAAGAGTGCAAAAATCCTAGGCTAACTATAACACTTTATATTCCCACTATCTACAAGCACCATCAGTTCTTAACAGATGGACAGAGTCACGGTTAGACTTGGCCTTCTCTCATTGGTTCGTCCAGTGGCTGGTTCCGGCCTCATGCCACAGCTTCCTCCAATCAGCAATAAGAGCTCTGTAAAAGAAACACATGACTTCCTGCCCTCACATGTCCCTATATCATGACATGGCAGTTTTATTCTACCTAGCAACAGGATGTGGTGACCTGTACTCACCCTCCTTAGACACAGACATACAGGGATAAGACCTACAAGGATGAGATGAACATATTTCTCTCTGAGACTGGGAAGGCCGTAAATAAGATAAACATATCTCCCAAAGGCTGTGAAGTTAGTCTGGAGACTACTGGTCCACCATCTGTCTGCTCTCTATCTGATGTATTTATTTAATGATCTTTTATTTGCTTCAGCCACTACTTATTAATTCATTTTCTGCAATTTACTCTTAAGCTTTTGTCATTCTGTTCACAGAGTAAAAAATAAAACCCAACAACACCTGCGGACAGCTGGAACTTTTTTGGGAAGGATTTCAGCGTCTAACATAACCCCACCGTCTCTTTACAGACTTCAAGAGGAGAACGACAAAACGAACAGACATGATCGTTACACTCTTAGCTCCGCCGCACACCTACAGAAAGCCACACCTGGTACTGATTATTGGGAGCATCCTGGGATCCTCACTCGCCTTGAAGTTCTCATCGGTGTTTTCTCTTTGTCGGGAGAGTCCATCATCTAATGGCTCAGTGGACAAAGATGACACCAGCAGGATGAATTGTATAGTTGGAGTCTTCAGCAGTTTGATAACAGATGTTACTGATGGCCCGTGACTCATTCATCTGTTGGACAATGCTGCACATTCATGTTTTTAAATTTTAATGAGCATGTCTGCATCTGGGCCATGATCTTCCTGGCTGACCCTCCTTAGTCCGTGTGAATGGGACCACATCACTCCTCCACTCCCTCTCCATGAGGCTGTGAGCTGAACTGAGCCCCCTCCCTACAAGCGTTTCATTTACGCTCCCACAGCCATCGATTCACTTCCTGCATTTTCAATAGCAGGAGCTTCATTTACGACCCCAAACCTAAGACCCATTCTGAAAACGTTTCCTGGGACTTCAGCACAGTGACACTTCCCACAGAGCAGAGAGGCGTCTCTTCCCCCTCCACTTTCAGACCTACTGTATAAGTAACCCCTCTGGGATTTCTGATGAAGGCTTCTTGGATGTTTTGATCATTTCTCAGAAACTCGTTCACCTTGAATGTCGCATCGGGTTTGTGCTGCTGCTCTTCCAGGTTTAATGAGAGTGAAGTGCAGGTTAAATTAAGACTCTTAATCTGTAATTTCTCACTGAAACCTTGGTACAGAATGAGCCTTTTTTCAATGCTTACTTTTTAAAAAATAGACACTTATTTTAATGGAAACTGGTGCTAAATCATTTAGTGACAGTAAGTGCTTTCCTTGGATAAAGTAAGCCTGTCATAAATGCCACTGGATTTATGGACTTGAAACAATAATGAAGAAAAAAAAACCTGTCGTTATCCTTCCTACCACAGGATGTGATTGGACAGTTTACACACGGGAAGCAAACACATTAAAGAATAACATTGTTGTACTGGTCAGGAACTGAAGGCAGGAGATATGACATATGCACACTTTTGGTTAAATAAGCGGATTTTAAAAGGGTGATGTAACCGCCCATTTAGTCAAGATTTTCTCAACATTTAGATAAAAACAGGAGACTTTGTTCCCTAGAAACACATGAATGCTCTGAGATAAGCTGAGGTTTTTTTTCTGGAGTGCATTTGATAAGGCAGGAAAAAAGACATTAATGCACTTTATTCTTTTTATAGCAAACAGGCTGTAAAACCAGTGTTTGCATATTATAAAGTGAAAGGAGGCCGTCTGTCTCAGGTAACTCCACCTGCAGCACGGACTGCCGCTCGTTTCAGTCACTGACTGTCTGTGCTGAGCTTCAGGGATTCACAGGATAGCCAACATTCTGAAATCAGCGTTTATAACTCTGCAGCCAAACAAATCCATAATTCTGTTTTGTGTTCTCTTGTAGATCAGAGTCAGAGCAGCTATCAAAATATATGTCACTACAGCTTTAAATCTGCCAGAATAGAGGCTATAAAAGCTGCGTCATGTCGTACACACTGGAATATAAAATACGTTGCAGAAGCAGAACTCGTTTTATTATTTTCCACTTTTACAGACGTCCATCACTGCAAACTGCTGCATAACAGAAGCTCCATTTCAGGGTTGCCATGTAATTGGAGACGGCAAAGGACAAACGTTCATTGTTGCACTCGATTTTATTAAGATTTCAGAAAGCATTAAAGCATGTCTTCATATTCATACAGTGAATAAAGAGTAAACGAGGAACGAGAGGTGTTTCAGGACTCTGGTTTGATTCAAAGGTCAAGAGAAAAATATAAAATCTGTTTGTTTTTTAATCTCAGCTGAGCTAAGATGCTTGATTTTCTGACTCTAGATCAGATTGTGAGTACATCTTATACAAAAAGGAAAATCTCCCGGTGGGAGGGGCTGTGGCTGTTTCCCTGAGACCCACTACAATCCACTATTACCTGTTTGGATATTTAAAATAATTCTAATTAACGGTCTTAAAAAAGTGCAGGTAGTAAAACTGCTGATAGAACTGTGATTGTCAGAATTGTGCTGCTTACAGTTAAATTCTTATTTGTAGAGTTCAATATAAAATCTCTGTGCATAGGCTTTGTTTTGGGCAGAGATACTCAATATTGTATATATACACATATATAGATGTAATACAATACTGAACAGTATCACTGCTTTAAGAACTGATTTCAAGCTTTCTAATAACTACAAGTGATACTTGAATAATATTACTGCCCGGCTGAATGAAGCAGGTTTGGTTAAAGCAAAAACTAAAGCTACAAACTCATGTCTGCTGGGGCTCACACACCCCGCTTCAGGCTTTTGTGAGACAAGAGGAAACTGGAGGTGAGACGTCTGGAGGTGAGGCTGTTCTCCTCTCGGTTTCCTGAATAAGGAGAGCACAGTTACATACTACCGCCTTTTGTTCTAATGAAAGGCATCAGCTCTGCGACTGTTTGTCCTGCAGACATCTCTGCAAGCTGAACTTTCTCTGTTTAACTAAGGATACAACCACACCTTATGTTGCCAGACCCAACCCGTGACCTCTGCCACAAGTCAACATTAGATCAACAAAAGGAGCTACAAATCCTCATCCAGCATTCACTGCACATTCGGTTTTCTTTAGCTACAGTAACAAAGGCACGAGCTGAGGTCAGTCACTGCAGATCTGACTGTGTTTAACAGGCAAACAGGAAGATTCATTTAAATTCACGCTCAGCAGAG
>JAMQGT020012365.1:0-116434 GCA_024447675.2 Pterophyllum scalare | reverse complement strand
AGACTTAAATAGTTAATTCAACAGTGATTTATTTTTAATTATCTTCTTACACATAATGTTCTCATCATTTTTGTGTGTGTTTAAAGCTCTACACATGTAGAGCAGCTGCCCAGTTAAGCTGATGGAGGGTTGGAGGAGGGTTATTTATTTATTTGTTTCCGTTTTCCATGATGCCTAGTGCCTCTTTCTCCTCCCATGCAGCAGTGCATGGGAGGGAAAGAGGAAGAGAGAGCACCAGACTGCAGGCTGCTCAGCTCAGCTGTGTCAGTTTAATCTGCTCTACAGGGCCTGGCTCCACATCTGGCCTGCTCCTGTTTTTCTGCCAGACAGGACAGGAACGACACATCCTCCTCCTCAACAAACGCCCGATCTGCAGGACAGTCTGACTCTAAAGCTTTCGAATGAATGCAGTATAAACTTAAATCTTTGCAAACACTGCGAGTGTTATTGCTCCCGGCCTTGTAAAACTAACATATTACATTTACTGTTGTGTTTGCATGCAAATGAAAGCAACAATAAATATAGTGTTAATTGCTGTTACACAGTGCGCTGCTTCAGCCAGTGTTGGCCTGTGAGCTAGCTGGCTAATACTGTGCAAATAATGCTATCAGGGTATCAGGGGGGAACTTCTCAAGCTGTGCCCTCTGACCTGTTGAATGCTCTGTCTGTTTCCCTAAGAGTGCCTCAGAGGCTTTTAAAAGTGTGCTAATAATGTATCTCTTTAGACAGGTTTACAATGATGCACCGTGTGTTCTGCATTTTTAATATCGAATTCTTGAACTGCTTTAACTTCAGTTGTTAATGTTTTTTATTCTGTGTATTGCTTTTAATTGTAATTTTCTGTCTTTTAAATTTTAATGACTTGAATTCAGCGTTCTCTTAATACTCCTTTAATCCTCGTTAATGGGCGAAAAGAGTGCTATATTCTGTGTGCTATATAAATACATTTTGGTTTGCTGGCTAAAGAAAAAAATATTAGTCCTAGCAACTGTGCCAACTGACATAAGTCAGCAGAACTTTGGTGACTTTTACACACCTCAGCACTTGGCAAACCCACTCTGTAACTTTCTGTGGTCTGCCACTTCATGGCTCATTGCTGTGGCTCCTAAAGTTGATTGTGGGCTGTAGGAGGGAAGAAATATCATGAACTGACTTCTTGCAAAGGTGACATCCTATTACAGTACCACACTCGGATTCAGTGAGCTCTTTGAAACTGAGGACACCTGAATTCAAAGGTTAGATGTGTTGCCAAGTACTTTTGTTATTATCACGCTCTGAGGTAAGTAGTAACTTAGCTTGGGCAACGTCCTCCTCATTTTCCTGTTAGTTTTGGATAATCTGCCCCTTTAACAAATGTATATTATATATGGGTTTAAGCAGAGCTCTACACAAATTCAACAATGTCTCGTGTGTGGGTGTACAGCACTTTGCAGGGTGTGCAGGGCTCTATGACAGACTGATTCCACATCATCATCATCATCATCATCATCATCATCATCATCATCATAGCTGAAAAAAAGACCCACAGATGCTACTAAAACATTTAGGATACCAGAACAATTAGATGGCATGTACAACAGCAAGACAATAATTTATGGGTTTTTTTGTTTGTTTGTTTTTTTACTGTGACTGTTCCTGTGGAAATAAGACCTTTTTATGGTCAAGTGAAGATTTTTCTGAAAACCTCTGATTCACATTCTTGTGAGTCTAAACTGAGATTAGGGAGAATCATAGAGAAAGGTGGCTAAAAATAACCTTTTATTAAGGTGCTAATGATGTGCTCTATGGTCATTTCCTCATAAGGTTCAGCTTTCTATTCATTGCATGACGTGGCAGAACTTGTTCAAACTTAAAAACTGGGACTCACAGGTAACATCTGTGTCATCAAGTTCATCAGGTTTGCTAACTAAATTTATGTTATTTCACTTGAAACATGGACTCAAAACTTTCTAGATGAATATAATCTTTTTTTTTTAACTTTATTTTAACAGGTAAAAAAGTTTTAGAACTAGTTCTCATTTACAAACACGACCTGGCCATAATCTGGTGGCATCTCAAGTGCAGAGCCAGTGTGCAAACAGCCATCTTTGAAAATGTGTAGTCCTTCTGTCTCCAGAATTTAAACATATATTTGTTCATTCTCATCCAAATGGGCAGCATTTCCTTTTTAAAAATTAAAAACTTGCATATATAAATTCAGGAAAAATGTTTAAAAATCTTCTGTCACTGCTGTGCATGCGACAGAAGAGAACAGGCAACTTAAGAGATCAAAATGAAAAATGTTTCTATAATACATAATTAAATTAATTAAATAATTTTGAAGTTTGATCAAATACCAAATATTACTGCCTATATTTACATTTTCAGCAAATGTGTTATTCAGAAAGATTTGGAAATTATGCCCGTGCACAATTTGGAATAAGCCGTAACTGTTTAGTATCATTGTCTAACAGTGAGACGTGAGGCTGCTGGGTACAGTACATTTACAATTGTTTTACATTTTTTCATAATTAGTTGTCAACATGGACTTCTGGAGTTTATCTCAGCATATATACCTGGCAGAATGCAGGGAAACAACCAAACAATTATACACAATAACAAACACAAGCTGGACATACATGTTGTGTGTTTCATGCTGTGAGAGTGTGCAAAATTTCAGATCACGTTGCATGAAAACAGGAATATAAACACAATGTTTCCATCAGCAGCTAAGCAGAGCAGCTTTTGCTTTAGAGTGAATTTATATTTTGTAAAAATGGAGAGATGAGTAAATAAGACTTTTTCATTCTTAGCAAAAAATATGCTGATAAATTCAAAATCTCTAAAGTCAGTTAATTTAGAGAACAATGAAGCCTGAAGTAAAACTCCAGTCTTGTGCAAACACATGCTTCCAGACACAAAAAACTTACGGGTTTGTTTTCTTCATCCTCCGATGACTCTGAGATCTCCTCTTCCTCCAGAAACTCCACATCTGACTCCCCAGGCGCGATGGGAACAATGACAGTCAGGTTTGGGTTGGTCATGTAGCTGTCCTCTTCTGGTATGATGTACTTCTCTCCATAACCCCCCAAAATCCCCCCATTGCTTTCCACATGATTTCCAACCGGCTTGACAGACTGACCGGTGTCCTTGGCCTTCTGCTTTCGACGCTTCAAGCTGCGGTTGAAGAGGTTGATGATGCTCGTGGCAAGCCAGGAGAAGCCGGTGTGGATGCGGGCGAGGGCAATCTGAATATTATTCAAGTCCCCATCTTCGTCTGGAGCAGAGAGATTGTCTGAGCTGAAGGAGCTGAGCAGCAGGGCCAGAAAGAGATTCAGCACCTGTTGATAGACAAAAAAAAAAAAAGGTATGTCACATTACATCTGAATTGAAAAAAAATTAAATTTCCCTTTAGAGCTATTTAGCCTTAATTTGGCCGGGACCTGGACCTGGGGTTTTAGGTGTGAAAAGGGTTAACCCAGCAGAATAATGTGTGTCCACATTATGCTTGCATCACCATCTCAAGTACAAAGCACTGAGTGGTTTAGCATGTAAGCTTGAGGCATCACCTCATGCCTGACATGATGTTCCATATATTTTGTCAACACTGGCAAATCCTGCAACGACAATATGCTCAGACACATGTGGCCGGTGTTTCAGTCCTCCTGAAGTCAAGGTTCAAAGCATCCAACTCCTAAGTAATCTGTCTGCTAGCTTAGAGAGCAGCAGCAAGGGGCATAACACTGCACATATATATGTGTGTGTGTGTGTGTGTGTGTGTGCGCGCGCGCTCGCGTGCGTACATGCGTGCGTGCGTGTGTGTGTGTGTTCACTGCATGAGTGATGTGCACAGTTGGCAAGGCTCTTCTTTAGCCACTGAGCTAGTCAGAGATGGGGAGCATGAGCAGATGATTAGTGATGAATGCCCTCCGACCTTCTCACCCTAAGTATCCTGGATAATCCCTTGGATAAACTGCTTTCCCACGATTCATGTGCAGAGAGAGGTTTCTGTCCATTAAATTCCATAGGGAGCACTGTTGTGCTCTGATCTTTGGTCTAACAAGGAAATAGTCAATGAAAGCATCTGTATCCAGCATCAGTAATGCTAGAGAAACTGCTATGCACGCTATAGGTCTTTCCATAACTTAGCCAATGCTGAGGGAGTATTTAATGTCAGAAACTATATATATATATATATATATATATATATATATATATATATATATATATATATATCTCACTAACAGTTTGTCATCAAGAATATGAGCAAAAGCTTTTCAAACATCAGTTTTGCTTCATTACTGGGCACATGTATGGCATCAGATTCATGAAGCTAACGACTGAAGCTATGTGCTGTTCATTTTCCTAATTTAATTAATTATCTCATTATTTAGAAAAGTTCTTTGTGCAAACATGTTTCTAACTCCATATCTGGCTTTAAAATGAACATCTGGGAAATCAGTGTTTCCTTGTTTATACAAATCTATACAGATAACCAGGTGTACCTGTGGCACCTGACTTGAACTCTGAAATCTGAAGTTCTTAACGTGTGAGTATTAGTTTCTAGACTGCTGCATAATTACATGTATTTACAAACTATATACATATTTTTTAATCTGCAAAAAAGACTGTGTCACTCAACATCTAAATAAAGATTAACGAGTATATTTTTAGAGTTCATAAAAAGATTTTTTTTTAGAAGATTTCGGGCTGACAGATACATTTCAGAGTATAGGATTAAATGTTGGCCAAACGTCTAATGGCTGAGGACACGGGGGTGGGGGGGTGGTAGTGCTGGGAGCAGGTGCTCCACATCCAACAGGAACTGCACACTTATGGCCTCACTCCATTTTTAAAGCCTGACAGGGTTTTAAATTGGTTAACCAACAGAGCTAAACTTGTTTCAGTGCAGATGGTGTTAATATTTAAGGGCAGAAAAACAATATGGGCTTAACACGACATGGAAGAAAACACTAGCAGGCATCTTTCTCTTGATTGAATTTGAATAGTGCATGTCTCTTGCTAATTTTTGCTAAAGGAATTTAAGGCAAGTGAACAAGCTTATGACATTAAAACTAGATTTTTACTTGGATGAAACAGTGTTATACTAAATAACGAGAGGTTTGCTATGTTAAGCATCAGCACTGGAATGACACTGGATTTAAAGCAAAACTGCCTATGAATGCATCTTGTGGATGACGTGTGCTTTTCGTTCCAGGGTATTTTTATCCATTCTCATTAACATTAGTTCACAGTAAACAGCTGGACAACAATTCGTCATATGGGTGGACCAGTGAATGCATGTATCTTGGCTACTGCACAGAGCAGCAGTGATTGGATACAATTACAACTGGATTAACTTTTTTTTATTTTTTCCTTTTTAGAGAATAGCTACATGTGTTGATATGCAAACTGTGCAAAATTCAAAAGCTGGTGCTATAACAGGGTGAACCCTCTGCAGTGCTTGTACAGCACTTAGGTCCCAATTTCACCCGTAAGGCTTAGCTCATTAGCAGTGGATAAAAGGGCAGTAAAGCTGCACCAGCACTGGGTTTGTCTCTTGTGGCTTCAGTTTGCACGGCAGCTTGTGCAGTTAATACATACATATACGATGTAGCATAAACAACAGATGGTTTATATATTGTAAAGTTACACTCCCCACAGCAAAAAAGTTGGGACACTGAGTAAAATGTGAATGAAAACAGAATGCAATGATTTGCAAATCTCATAAATTCATATTTTACCAGCCTTAGCAGACTTGGTAGCACGTCTACTAAGGCTCATCCGAAGTTAGCATGAGACTGTGACATTTTCAATGCAATGCTAAAAGGTACTCATTTACAGATACAGCTTACAAATTTGATTACAATTAACTTCAAGGATGTTCCATTCACATAGTACACAATCAACAGTCCTCCCTAGTGCCACATAATCCCAGATTACTTGTGACATCACCATGTGGATTTGGTAGCATTGAAGTGCAACTGGATCTCGCTTAGTCATCATATACTATTAAAAGGGCAACTTTGCCAGTGTTTTAGAACACCAAAAGGACTTCTTCCACTAAAGGCCAATGACCTATTTTGCAAGTTTAAAGAAAGTAATCCAGATTTGCACCAAAATTTAATGGGACCTGTCTTTGTCCATGCTCCGCCACCTTTTATGCTTTATAGTTTTTACATAATCTTGCTGATAAACCAACAAACAGACAGAAGAGCACTGAAAATATACCATCCTTTTTTATCGAGGAATAATGTACTCATTCATTTCTCAATGCTGTCTAAAATATATACCTTATATTTGGGATTTAAATGTTTTTGTTTTGTTTTGTTTTTTAACATTTTTAAATTCACTCATGTTTGTTAAAAAAACAAACTTTCAACCTAAATTTAATTTTTGGGAAGACGATGAAGTCACGTGGAGCCAAATCTCAGTGGG
The DNA here is from genome assembly GCA_024447675.2 of Pterophyllum scalare. Taxonomy (NCBI): domain Eukaryota; kingdom Metazoa; phylum Chordata; class Actinopteri; order Cichliformes; family Cichlidae; genus Pterophyllum; species Pterophyllum scalare. The sequence goes on along the minus strand of JAMQGT020012365.1, from coordinate 110,017 downwards.
TGGTGAGGGATGATGCAGGTGTGGCCAAAAACCTCCTGCTACCACTGGATGGGACAATGGCATGATGATGTGATAGTAAATTCCACTCTGAAATTCTGACCCGGGGGTAATTTATGATGAAAAACCATGTTGATTACACTTCTGATCTGAGGCTCATCAGACTGGTGTCTAATTTAGGTGGAGATCAGCAGTGACGATCAATCAGGAGTTAAAGTGGGCTGAAACAATTGGAATGGTGTTTTGACTAGTTAATCTGATAAGCCGGTTAATACATAATACTGTTGAAAAAGAGTTAATTTTTTATTTGCTGCAGCTTGTCATTATTTCCAGCTGACAGCACGGAGATAATACCCACCCATCCATTCTCTTCTGCTTATCCAGTCCAGGGTTGCGGGGGAGCTGGAGCCTATCCAGCTACCACAGGGGCGAGAGGTGGGGTACACCCTGGACAGGTCGCCACAGTGATAAGAAAATAATGATATCCTCTGACCCGCCTACACCTTCAACACATCCTTTTTTCCTTTTAGTTCCTGCGATGCGTTCATGGTGCAGATGTCAAAGTTGTGTTTGTGGTACTTCAGCATGTACTTAGCACTACCAAAGAGCGCCCAACATAAACAAAGTCACTTTTTAAGGTGGCAGGAAATTTAAAACTCATCTTTTAAAACAGCTCACAGTGCAGTTTGTAGCACATGGTGTCTCAGTAGCTAAATGTATAACTGCTGTATTACTCAGGGAGGGAAAAAAACATGTGACACTCTTAGAGATGGACAAAGATGTGAGAAAGACAGGAGAGGAAGATAAGTGTTTTGTTTGTTTTTTTCAAAGGTAACTGCTCAGCAACCAGCAAATGTGCTTACTTGTAAAATCCCAATACATTTTAGAGGGTTTTTTTGGCTATTAGATTTGGATATCATACATGATGTGCTGCTGAATGTGTTTTTGTGAAATGTCTTGCAAAACAATTTGAAGTATAATAATTTTGTTATTCAAAGGATGCATGATAAACTGGACAGTTTAGTCCAAGCTAAAGTGTTTAGCTCGCAGGGCTGTGCTAATGCACTACTTGGGGCTGGTGCAGAGCACACTGTGATGTGTGTTTTCAGTGTTGGGTTACATCATAGGTAGCAGACATGTATATATTTAAGGTGATACTGCTGATTAAATTTACTCACTAAATTTTTACCTTTTCTATGAGCTTTTTTTTTTATGAGCAGACACTTTTCAGTAGAAACTCTTGTTGGTTTTAGTTTTGTGTGAGATTTACTGATACAAAAAATATAGAATTTCACCCAACATAACCTTAAACAGGTTAGAGTTTAGGACACTAAGTCATAAGAACTTACCACCAAGTTCCCTATGACCATGACCAACATAAACACCAGGATGCAGAGGGGCTGGCCAGCAACTTCCATACAGTCCCACATGGTCTCGATCCACTCGCCGCACAACACCCTGAACACAATCAGGAAGGAGTGGAAGAAGTCCTTCATGTGCCAGCGAGGCATCTGACAGTCAAAGGAGATCTTACAGACACAGTCCTGATAGTTCTTGCCGAAGAGCTGCATGCCCACCACAGCGAAGATGAAGACGATGATGGCCAACACCAGCGTCAGGTTTCCCAGGGCGCCCACTGAGTTGCCAATGATCTTGATGAGAGTGTTGAGAGTAGGCCAGGATTTGGCCAGCTTGAAGACTCGTAACTTTGGGATAAGAGAAATGTGAAGAAGACAAATGATGCTGCATCTTTAAAAGAGACTGACTATCAAAATATGAAAGCATAAATAGACTACAGAATGGACTCTTTAAGACATCTTTATAGTTTTAGATGCAAGTGGTGCAAAGTCTGATTTTTAGGACTGATTGCAATCGGTGCACAACTCTGACATGTGGTATCATTACTAGTTAAAATGGACATTTTATACTCATTTCCAGGTCCATCTTTTTATTCTTTAGTGTGTCTAGAGAAGTTAATTAATTATTATTTTTTTAACCTTAGACTTCACCAGTATGAGGACCCTTAGGTTTTCCATTGGAAGGAGCTAAAACTGCTCCTGTCTCTTTCTTCCGTCTACAGGAGAGAGCTGAAAGAGTTCAATGAACAAGGTTTTTCTTACCAATCTGAAAGATCGCAGGACAGACAGTCCCTCTACATTGGAGAGGCCCAGCTCCATTAAACTGAGGCAAACGATGACGCCGTCAAAGATGTTCCAGCCCTGTTGGAAGTAGTAATACGGGTCCAAGGCAGTCAGCTTTAGAACCATCTCAGCTGTAAAGATACCTGTGAACACCTAAAAAAAAAACGACAGTTTGAGGTGAAAAATCTACCGTTAACAATCTCTTTAACAGGAATATTGTGTAGCTACAATCCATTTCTTACACATTAATGCACGACTCCTCCACCTCTAGAGCATTTATTGTCTGTTAGATGAGCTGTTCCTCTTTTGTTCAACACTAATAAACAATTTTGCACTCTCACAACTGTCTTTAAATTAATGTATTTATTCACAGAAAAAATATTTTAACTCAATTAAAAAATTTTTAAATCACTGGCGTATCTGGACCAAAAATTCCTTTCTCCTCTACCAAATCTGAAACATATTTTAAGGTTTGTGAGAGATCAAACAAAAGCAACTAGTGAATAAATGAGTAAATATTACCGCATTTCCAGACCTGGTGACACTGCCAGAGTCTAAAATTCACCACCAGGGGGAGATTTCAAAAGAGGAAATCAGTTCCACCTCTTGCTAAAAATACTCCCTCTTACCAAGGATAATCATAAATAGTCTAAATCAGAATCTTTGACAGAGGATCAACATCACTGTATTTGACCTCCTGTCCTGCACAGCCTAACCTGCTTTAAAAAGCAACCTGTCTGATACAGAAACGGATTATCTGAATACCGGCCAATTTGATTCCCTCTCTTTTCTATTCTCTGTACTCTCCTCTGCTTATCTAGCACCCACCAGTACTTATAGAAAGTGTGTTAAAAGCTGGAAACGTCCCTCTGTTATCACTAAAACCTTCTTACCAGATTGCCCACTGAGAGCATGGTGTTGAACTCCTCGGTCATGGGATAGTGCTCGAGTGCCATGAAGAGGGTGTTCAGCACAATGCATATGGTGATACCGAGATCCAGGAAAGGATCCATCACCATTAACTTCACATACTCCTTCAGCTTCAGCCACCAGGGGTAGCAGTCCCATATCAGGTACTTCTTGGCAAATGTGTACCAGCAGGGATGGCACTTCTGCCTTGATTCTTCCAGTTCTGCAGAGATACCACAATGAAATATTCCATTTATATCTGCAGCTCACAGCCAAGTTAACTAACGTTAAATCTCAAACAAACAAAAGAAATCATGTGATGCTAGCTGAAGTTGCGTTATGCAGGTGTCTCTCTCCCAGTTAAGGCCAGACTAGCAGCGTTTAGTAATTCAGTATTATATTTAGCCATTATTACTTGCTCCACTCCCCCTGTCTTTCCCCTTTTTCACTCCCAGGAGAATAGCTCCTTTTCAATTTCATTGTTGTCGATAGGTTTGCTTAAACAGAATCATAAACTTCACTTGCAACAGGAGTGAGTGGAGTCAGGTAACACCCCCTTAGGAAGGTCAGGTCTCTCCTACTGTCACTGCTAATCTGCACGTTGCCACTGCTGTAGTTCAAAGTTTGTCAGCCCTGGGGTGTTGCCCACTGGCTGGAGTTGTGGCTTGCCTTGCCTGTTGGCAAGCAGTACCTCTGCCTGAAACCCAAGCATGTACAACTCAATAATAAATTACACCATATATTTCTATTGTGTAGCAACTTCCTGGATGGCATTTTTACACAGCCAGTATGTTATTTGAGAGCTTTAGAGATGCTGTTAACCGTCAGACAGGACCGGGCCAGCGGTTTCCAACTCTTTTGCTGAGCTGAATGCTGATTAAGTTTATATGAACCGATATGAGAGTGGCATATTTCCCCACATAAAACTCTTGGTAAGAAAACCAATAAGTCCCCAAAATATAATGTAATTTCTGGACACTTCATCTGACAGTGAAATGGACGCACCATCCATGGCATCACTATAAAAGCTGACAGAGCTCAGGCCTCTTTTCCTGCGCAATGGAGACGGATCTGTCACTGTCGGGGAAGGCTGCAGGAGAGGCCTAGGAACTGTGTCCTCTGCACTGCAGGGCTTCTGGCAAACAGAAAATACCTAAAAAAAATATATATAAATACAAGGTTTTATTGTCTTTTTCATTTGGCAGGTTGTTCTTTAAGATCAAAGTAGATTGTTTATGTAAAATATTACATGCTTATATACCCATATTTGACATTTTCAGGACAGTCTCATTACACAGACTCCATCACTCACTGTGTCTTCCCTGACTCTCTCCATGCTGTGAGCTGGCATGGACGTAGGGGTGAGCAGACCCATGGTGGTGACCCCGTTATGGTCGAGGGAGATGTTCAGCCGACCGTTGACATTGAGGCTGGGGGTGAAGATTTGGGAGCAGTGGCTCCTCACACTGCCTGTTCTCCTCTTCCAGTGTGTTGCTGTGGAACTGGTGCGACTCCTGAAGGTGTCTCCATGAATGCTGTACTCATCGTCCCCGAAGTCAGCCTCTGAGTTGTTGCGAACCCGGAAGGAGCTGAAGATGCTGTTCTGGCTTCCTCTCCTGGTGCTGAGAGGGTGAGAGGAGAGCGTGGCCAGCAGGGGGTGGGCTGGCAGGGGAGACAGGGGAGGCTACAGAAATACAGAGAACACATCAGCTTCTATGGTTCCAACCATTAAAAACTTGACAGTGTACTTGTTTAAGTAATGTACCATCACTTCTTCCAGGGGCTCCATCTTCTGCTCTGCAGCTTCTTCTGCCGTTTCCTCAGACAGCGTCCTGTGAGATCTTCTTCTTCTGCTGCTGCTTCTTCGTATACTTCCTGTATACTTCACACAGAACGGAGACAGCTCAGGGGACAGCACTGAGTCTGTCTCCTGTGCTTGTCTTCTTGCTGCCAGCTTCAAACAGGAAGAAAATATGTGAGAGTTAGTGTTTTGTCTCTGTTTTGCTGAAAAGCACACATGAAAATACAATACACTGCACTCACTCTTTGCTCTCTTCTAAGCTGTTCCATGGCCATCTGAAACTCCCGCTCTTTCTGCCAGGCCTCAGCAATGGTTGCCTGATTCTGCTCCTCATAGGCCATGGCCACTACCGCCAGGATAAGGTTGACCAGGTAGAAAGAGCCCATGAAGATCACTAGCACAAAAAAGATCATGTAGGTCTTCCCAGCTGAGCGCAGAGTCTGAGGGAATCAAAGTCAGTGAAGTCAATAAAACGTCCACTTCACCGGAGTTATTAGTTCAGCACTGGCAATCTATCTATCAAAGCTAAACACCGCAGTTCAGCACAGAAAGCAACACACAGATGGATAATTAAAGGGGAACATTTCACAGTTTTACCCTCTTCATCTGAATTCCTTATTTGGTACGTTAGGGTATGATTAACTCGTGAACATCTGACATGCAGCTGCAGTTTCATACCTGTCAGCAAACTCAACATTTTGTGTTTCATGCCAACACATGTTGCATGGCACCGTTTTGTCCACCTTGCTTTAGATGACCAAAATGAATGAGAAACCTACATCACAGCCATGGCTGCGCTGGTCTCTCAGGACATCTAGCCTTCATTCGTATTTAAGTTTCTGGCTACTTCATGAAGTGAAGTCTAATATTTAGGTGTGTTGGCTGCCTCGCTCTCTCTCTCCAAAGGCTCCACTATGTTCCCCAGTTACTGATTCACTGCGAATGCAACTGGAAAGTTCATATGCTTGTTGTCTGTCCACTAAATCAATATTTGATTCAGTTAAAATATTCTAAATTATTCTAAACCGTATTTGTCAACCAATTAAATCCCACAAGAGAAACTTTTTTGAAGGTTGTCACTCCAGGAAGCTGCTAGAGGAAACACTGAAATTCAAAAATTGCACCTGGTGAAACAGTTTTTCCCAGTAGTCCTGTGTCATGAGACGGAAAAGTGCCAGAAAAGCCCAGCCGAAAGTATCAAAGCTGGTGTAGCCGTAGTTTGGATTCCTCCCTATTTTTAGGCAGTCAAATCCATCCGGACACTTCCTGTAATGTACAAACAATTGAGAGGTAGAAGATAAATGATTAGAAACCAGGACTGATAAACAAAGAGTGAGCACAGTGAAATCAAAAGCATCTGTGCACAGATATAGATTTTCCGGTGCACGCTGCTTTACCAGAGTGTGGCCCTGCGGCCTTTGACGCCATAGAGAAAAGAGGCAGATGAGTCAATAAGCACATACTATCATCACCACTATTTCAACAAAGAGGGCACTTGAAATATGTTTCAGACAGGAGCACTAAACTGTACTGGAGCAAAAGGGATTAGCCAGATGGATATCAAATTGCAGCTGGAAAAAAAATAAATAAAAAAATCAGGTCGATTCCAGCGTCTCTGATCTTTATTGTCAACATAGTGGCATTACAGCAAATATTTAAGTCCGGCAGCTGAGAACAAGCTGGACTGCCATGTCAATCAGAGTGCAGAATAATTTCATAATGGCTGTCAAACAGCTGGGCGGAAGAGCAGTGCTGTGAGAACAGCTGTGGATCTCACCAACCCGCCAGCTAAGCAGGAATGCTCACTAATATCCAGCAGTGAGGACAGAGGATGCTGTGTGAGGCCAGCGACATCTTCCTGTCAGGCTGTCGCGCTGCTGCGTTATTCATCTAAGTAATCCGTTCACCTCTGTTAATCAATACGACAAAACCTTCAGTTTATTTTGTGTATGTCATTGTTGTTGAGAAAAACTAACAAAAATCTTTCTGCCCCAAAAAAGGACTTCATTGACTCAATTTCTCAACAGATCTTGTTCATTTGGAAAGTCGATCCCTCTTCTTCACTTTAGTGACGTAGAAAGAAAACCTTGACTTTTGAACCTAAAATGTACAAAACCAGCTAAAATAAAAATAAGGAGGAAAATGTATTTAGTTTTAGTCTTTGTCAAGTTGGTCAAATTTATCAGCTTAAGGAAGCTTTGGAGCGCGTGTTTATTGAGACTGGGATGTCTTCATGACTCTGAGTCTACTGCCAACTAAAAAGTTTATCCCGGGACTCGCTCACTTCACATAACCAGCATTTTATCCCCCCCTTTATTCGCTTGCAGTTGCCATATGCCACTGACTTTCTATGGTTTCTGTTTGGAGCTCTGCAGTCACTGAGTCAGCAGAATGTCTGCAACATTTACTCACTATGCACCTCACCACTTGACAAGCCCACTCTACAACTTTACAAGGTCTGCCACTTCATGGCTGGGTTGCTGTGGGTCCTGAACGCTTCTGCTTTGCGATAATACCACTCAGCAATTTACTGTGGAATATGCAGGAGGGAAGAAATATGATGAACTGACTTGTTGCAAAGGCAGCGTCCTATTACAGTACCACGCTCGGATTCAGTGGCTCATTCTTTCACAATTACTTATAAAGGTGCAGTTCAATACTGAAACTACTGAAAATGAAGTGAACACAGAACATTTTCAACCAAAAAAAACTAAACTGAAACAAGCAAAGACACCCTGGAAAATAAATGGCAGGTTAATTAATTAAAAATATCTTCCATCACCTAATAGCATGCACTGTTCTATTTTTCCAGCATGTCATTCCACAATGAAATACGAGCAACTTCCTATAGATGGGGATTTTAAATGTAAAGGTACCTTCTTTTTTTTGGGGGGGGGGTGTCTTGATTAGATAGTACAGTGAAGAGGAGAGAGGAAAGTGGGGAATGAGAGAGTTGGGGAAGACACACAGCAAAGGGCCTCAAATCGAGCTGTTTCACCCCTGTTTTATTTCTTTTAACCACACAAGTCATTAAATACAAATCCATGTCAACAACGGCGGCCTGAGAAAAGTCAAGGCCTCTTGAAGAAGCTCGGGTAAGAGCAAAAAAAAAAAGTGACGGATTTTTGATGTTAACCCAAAGGGGAAGCCTCCAGAGCTGAAAGTGAAGACAATGCAGAGTGAAGTAAACTGCAGTTCCTCTAGGTGCAACTCGAGGCCTGTTCAAAACCTCAAAAAAAAACCCTCAAAAACTCAAAAAGGCCTGTTTTTGGAGCACAGTGGCTAGCTGCTCTGGAGCAGAAACTGTGTGTTTCCTTATCTGGAGAGCTGACAGGGAAGGGGATATAGAGCGCTCCATGTGAAATTAGATCACAGAATGGGATGAACATGCCTGATGTAGCATGTGTGTTAAGCTCTTCTCCTTGATGTCAAGTGATGCTCCACAAAAAAATGTCATCGTAATGTTTTATGCTCATGGCGCCTGTGTCCTGGACATTTATCTCTGCATGTGGGCAAAACCGATCTCGTCATTTCCATCCAAAACATGATCAGCATAGCCGGTACCTACATATGGTTGCATCCTGCATGTGGACTCAGGAAACTGGAAAAGAAAACTATGTTAAAAAAATAAAAATATAGAAATGAATGGAAACCTGTGGCTTCCTGTAATGATAGGAAACATGCAACCAAATATATATGAAGTGACAGCATGTATTTAAAAGAAGACTAAATATGAACAATTAATGATTTTGCAAGTTATTTTATGCAAGCAACACAGCGTGGGGTGTGTCAGCACTCCACTAAAGCTCTTTGCTATATGTTTACAGGTTTTCTTTTAAGTATTATCTTTAAGAGCATAACATCAATTTCCTGTTGTTTGTGTAACAGAGGAGCATCTGTCAATGGCAATAATTTTCCCCGGGTGGGGCTAAGGTGGTGGGTTTGCTGCCCACATCACTCCAGCTCAGGGCAAAAGTTGAAACTTTCAATACTATCAGCAATAATCCTTAATGCATAGTGGTTTTAAGATGTGAGGGGATAAGCACTCGCCTCAACTCTACAGTAGGCGTGATGGGTGCTAGCGCGCATGTGTGTGACTGTGTGTGTGTGTGTGTGTGTGTGTGTCATCATAACGTATCCAAAGCTTTAATTTGGAAATCTACTCAGGGATTACTTGTTGGAATACACTCAAAAGATTAAGCATCCTCTATGTTTTACGTCCTCCATCCTGACCTGCTTAATATCTTGCTCTTCTCCACAGCCAGCCTCAGAAAGTTTCATCTAAAAATGTTGCACATGTTCAGAGGCCGCCTCAGTTATCTGCCAGCAAAAGCGTAAGCTACCTTATGGTTACTTTAACCTGCCGAGCATGTCGTGAATCTGTGCCACACTTGCTGTAACTGCAGTTTAACTGTAAAGGGACAAAATGCATGTTGTTGGTGATGATGCAGCAGTGTTCAAATAAAAAGGAGAACAAAGGATGAAAGGATCCTATCGTAGTTTCAAACTCAGTGGTATTGATCACTGCTGTCTTTGTTAGAAATCCACAAATGGCAGAAACACAAAAAAATGGGCAACAAAAGAAGTTCACTTGTAGCGGCTTGTAGGTGGGACAGCTGGATAGGTCATATCAGTACTCGTCTGATCTTACTGACCCACTATTTATGGGAATTTAGTGACATCATTTCCCCCTCCAAATCTTTTTGCTCTAACTTCAACACAAATTACTGAATCAGATTGTACTTCTTGGGAGATTAAGCTCCTGTGCTTTTGGAGGAGAGGTTACCAAGGGAGATTAAAAACTAATGGGTGGCTGGACTCTGTTGCCAATAGAAATGTGTGACTACACCCATAATGGCTGTACTTTTTCTATTAACTAGTTAAATTACTGCATTAATCGCTATATAACTGTAATCCAGTACCAAAAAAGTCATATACTTACATTTTCTTTAATGGAAAAAGTCAACTGAGGAGCATTTTGTCAATTTGAGAAGCTTTTGTTGAGAAAAGGTTAAATCTTAAATTAATATATAGAATAAAAAATTAACATTTATATTGTTCTTTGATTTGTCTGCATTAAAAAATTAATGTAGTGTGAGTTATATGGTTATGGCAGTGTCAGCTCACCCAGACTGATAGTAGTGTTATTCTCCTTCCCTCTTCTTTAGTCTTAGTATTCTAACATTAAGATGTAAAATGATAACAGCCATTGGTCCATAATTTCTGGTTCTTTGAGAAAAAGTCAAAGGTACAAACTTATGTCCATGAAGCCTCCAAAGGTACATTTTGACAAGAAATAATCACTGAGCTTACATAATCAAGTGCAGATGCCAGGTGACCACCAATGACTAACCAGAATTTGATTTTCTTATTTTTCCTACTTTTAACACAGGAGATAAACAGGTAAAACACCTGCCTACAAACAAGATGGCTGACATTGCCAGAAAGTTCCGATTAAGAGAAAGACCAAAAATCCTATTTACATATTAAACTGGATACATTTTAAACACTGCTGTTAGGCTTGATAGAATTTTCTATTTGAGTTTGTGACTAGTTGAGAGTGAAGGGCATTTAGACAACCTGCTGGACAAATAATTATCATTTAGTTATTAAAATTCGAGGCTATAAAATAAAACCCATTGGGTTAGGATGGATAGGGATACAGGTTAAAGACATAATGTTTTATTTGCTATTTGCAGCAGTTTGTCCCACTACATGTGTAACTTCACTCTCAGTTATTACAATGAGGGCTAAAGCCGCTTAAAAGCATACAACATATGAAATTATGACGCATGACAAAACCAGAGGTTGAAGGTAGTGTTTCAGCAGATGAATGAGGTCTTTTTTTTTCACATTTCTGTGATTCTTCATGATATAAAAGGAATCTGGCACTCCTTCTGCTACATGACGTTTGTGTTATGTTTAAATAAATACCATATTCAACAATTTCTTCACCATAAAATAGGAACATTGTAAATATGCTACATTGTTTCCTGCTGTCCTCAGGTGCCTTTTAATGCTACACCAAAGACATGACAGGCCAATGATAGAAATAGCCTTGAAACAAGAAGAAAATCCTTACACAGAAAGCTATATGTATGCACATGTCATAAACTTAAAAGGTTTCATATAGAACCATTTGTTTAAGAAAAAAAAGAAAATACATCTGCATCAGACTACCCTGCAAAGGCTTAATATCATCACCATGTTTTATTTGCTATCATCCATTATCTTGTATTATTAACAAGAGCACCTAATGGAAGCCATTTGTTGAAGCTACAGGATTTCAGATTCACACAGATGGGTATTTAGTTCACTATAACCCCTGAACTGGGCCTGGCATGGGCAGAGTCATCCTGTTGTGCTTGTTTCAAAAGCATTTGGATTTACAGGATTATTCAGTGCGTAGGCTGAGTAGCAATATTTGGATGGTTTCAGACTGTGCCTTTGACTGGAAACCAAGTCCACATCAACTGTGCATTTACATCTATATTTACTCACATCTAAAAGTGGGACCGTTAAAAACAATAGGGCCTAATATCTAGCATTGTTTTGGCTTATTTTAGCTCAGTAAGTAGGTTCATCAAAAGAACAAATTGAAGGCATCATCAGCAGAGGAGAAAAAAAAAGAATACAATAACAAAATATCAATCCCAGGGTTCTGGTCTGCTTCTGTTAACCTAGTCAGAGCTTTTGAGCTGAAGAAATCTCCAAAGATCTCCGTCTCTCCAGCTGGCAACTCCACATTTCTCTGTGAAGGGTTCCAGTGGAGCCGTGGTGATTAACCATGCCACATGTTGTCTCTCTGAGGCTACACCTCTCCCTCCAGTGGGATCAGTCCTCTGTACATTATGCCTCTTAAGTCATAGATTGAAAATATAAAGCTTAAAGGTCAGGAAATCGTCTGTTGTTAGATCCTCCTTCTCTTGTGAGCCTTGAGTTCAAGCCACATCTATTTATGTATACATGGTAACATTATGATATTATGTAACAACCTCCAGATGAACAGATTAAGAAGAATTTAAAAAAAGCAAATGTTTACTTACCCTGCATCACTTCCATATCCACATATTAAGGCATCCTTTGCTCCTTCAACTTTGTAAAAATTATCTGAGGAAAAGAAAACAACAAGTTAAACATACAGTTTAGTAGATAGTAAAGCATTAAGAGCATTGTACACATGTGAAATACAGTACTTGATCATCAACAGACTCTTTTTGTTTGGCTGACCTTCACTGCTGAGGAAGTCCTCAGCGGAGCTCCAGGTTCTGTTGTTGCAGATGAAGGATGTGTTGGGGCTAATTGAGGAGTTGACGCAGTGTGCGAGGCTGCGGACGCACTTTTGTCGCAGCAGCCCCATGAAAAGCTGCAGGCCGATGAGGGCAAAAACACTGAGACAGAACACGGTCAGGATCATAACGTCCGCCAGCTTCCTCACAGACTGGATCAGGGCACCAACGATGGTCTTTAGACCTTCAGGAAGGACAGGAGACAATATGTTGCTTGTATGGCAGCATTACAGAAAGCAATGTGAATAAGATTTAGATATTCGAGAGAACTGACAGGAATCATAGAGAAATGGCCTGTGGTTTCACTTGATTGTTCTCTTACCTGGGATAACTGAGATGGTTTTCAGTGCTCGCAGTACTCTGAAGGTTCTCAATGCAGAGACATTTCCAAGGTCGACAAATTCGGTCAAATATCTGAAAATTCATGGAATAAGTGAAGATCATGTCTTTGCATGGAGTACAAAAAGTACTATTACATGCTTCCAGTTGGTTTATTTATTGTTTTGGTCCAATTTAATCCATGCAAAGGTAATGTAGAAACCCATAAACAGTGGCAATGAGTTTATATGTAACAAGTAAGAAAAACAAAGCTGATACAGAGTACCCATATCCAGCATTCATACAGAGCTGTCTTTCTGTTCAGCTGGTCAGTGTTAATCTGCCAGTCCCTCTTCTTTTAGCTCCTATTTGGTCTCTACCAACCTCTGTCAAACAACACTGTGCTGTCTGTTAAGCTGCTAATGTTCATCAGCTAGTCACTAACTTAGTCTGCATAGAGTTAAGTGCTGAGGGTGCTGGTTAGTCAACTAAAAGAGCAAATCTGAGAGCAGGACCTACATGTAGGTGATAATTCTCTCTGGGTTCACCTCCGTTCACACGCATGCCATGTGATTCACTTCGCAGCTCCAAGAATTAATTAGCAGACTGGACCATATTTATATAAACACATTTAGCACTGACGGATTTGTTGCAACAAAGCAAACGTTGCAACAAAATCAAGCAAGTGTTGTGACCTTTGCAAAAGACTTATTGTTGATGGTGTTTCAAATGACCACAGAGGACTACTGCCGCACTACAGTCATGCTGACATTACTGAAGAGGGAGGGGACTTTTATTTTTATCTGCTAATTGCAACCCATTTTTCTTAAAAACTATCCCTCAAAAGAGGATAAAAACACTGATTCAGTGATTTAGAAGAGACCGATGATGAGTGCAATGGTAAAATGATTTCTATACTTACGCCATGACAATGACAGTGAAGTCCAGCCAGTTCCATGGATCTCTCAAGAAGGTGAATGGCATTACACAGAACCCTCTCGCTAATATCTTTATTGCTGACTCGAATGTGTAAATGGCAGTGAAGGTATACCTGGAAAGTATTCATAGTGCGAGAGGAAAATGCAGCATTAGCACTCATGACAAGGTTGCACTGAAATAAACTTGAGCCTTTAAATTAATCGCAACACTGAAAAGTGTCTGGACTAAAATAACAATGGTCGATATAAAGTAGCATGCTGAAATAGCTTCACAGAACATGCACATCTTGTTATGGCATTAAATAATATGTACCTTCAAATTCTTAATAAATTAAAAAAGAAAAATTTATTTGATACTTTTGAACTTTTCTTTGCTATTGTTTTAGATCAGCCAAGATCTGAGATCCAAATATGAAACTAAATATAATGCAAAGTGGCAAAGTCAACTCCAAATATTGAATGGATATAGACTACCAAATATGACAAGAAGTGAGAAAACACATGAGAAAACCACATATAGTGTAGTTGATGTGTATAGTGTGGTGATAGCGTCATGCAAATACAATTTACATTTTTTTCAGTGTTGTGCTGTTTTTTTGTGTAACTGGACACGTGACTCATGGTGCAGCTACTTGGGCTGTTTACCTGTAGATGGTACAATCCTACAATTGACTGTCATCTTTGCTGATTGGTGTTTGGAACTCACCTGGTCTTTATATAGCATATATACTCTCACTGACCACTTTATAAGTTTCCCTTTGCCTTGAGATCTGTCTTAATTCTTCGTGGCAAAGATTCAACAAGGTGCTGGAAACATTCCTCAGAGACTTTGATCCATATTCATATGATAGCGTCACACGGATGCTGCAGATTTGCTGCAGATTTGTCTCTCCTGTTCCACCACATTTAAAATGATTTGAGCTTTGTGACATGGTGTGTTATCCAGCTAGAAGCAGCCATCAGAGGACGGGTGCACTGTGATCATACCACCACCAAAAGCCTGAACCATTAATACAAGGCGGGATGGATCCATGTTTTCATGTTGTTTATGCCTAATTCTCACCCTACTATGTGAATTACATTGAGACTTATCAGACCAGGCAACATTTTTTCTTTGCTAGTGTTGTGAATTGTATCCTCAGTTTCCTGATCTTAGCTGAGAAGAGTGACACCCGGTGTGGTCTTCTGCTGCTGTAGTCCATCTGCTTCAAGGTTTGATGTACTGAGAGATGCTCTCCTGCATACCTTAACGAGTCGCTATCTGAGATTATGTTGCTTTCCTATCAGCTTGAAACAGTCTGCCCATTCCCCCCTGACCTCTAACATCAAGAAGGTATTTTTACCCAGAGACCTGCCGCTCACTGGATATTTTCTCTTTTTCAGTCCATTCTTTGTAAACCCCAGAGATGGCTGCCTAGGAAAATCACAGCTGATCAGCAGTTTCTGAAACAATCAGACCTGCCTGTCTGACACCAACAACCAGGCCACATTTAAATTCACTTAAATGACCTTTCTTCCCCATTCTGATACTTGGTTTAAACTGAACATGTCTACAAGCCTGAATTGCTGCCATATATGCCGATTATGCATTTGTGTTAACAAGCGGTTGAATAGGTGTACCTAATAAAGTGATCAGTCAGTGTATATAAGACCAAGTGGATCTACAGGCTATGGAATAATGTGGCATACTTTTTTTTCATATGCTGCTTCTGCATTTTTGCTTATTTTTTGTTGAATAAATAATGACACCTGAGGTTTTTTCTTTCCAGATATGAAGCTAATTAGAAGAGGCAAGTTAGCTATGCTCGGCACAAAGGCTGCAAACAGCCCATCTCATTCTGTTTCCCCATATTTAACATATAAATATGTAAGACTGGCATCTTTGCTCTCATCAAAGTTTGCAAATTATGGCAAACAAAACTAAACTGCTTTTCTTCCTGCATTTACTAAAAACAAACTCCAAATGTTGCAAAATGTGAAATAATTAAAGTATCTGTAAATGCAGACTGTACATCTTTCACATCATGCACAACACATTATTTTTCAAGATTTTTCTTTTGATTTAACACAAGCCTGTTTTTGCCATGCAAATGTGGTCTTTTCAAGCACAGTGAATATTACATGCATCACATACTTACATGTCAATTGATTCTGCAGTTGCCACTGATAAAGCAACAAACCCCAGCAAGACTACACATTAGAACATATGCAGACAATTTTGAATCAAGACAACAACTTAAAACTGCATGAACTTACTCCAGGTACTTGGTCCATGTTGGTGGATCAGACATGGCCATGAAGAAACAGTTGGTGAGGATAGTGAACATTATGAACAAGCTAAACAATGTGAAAAGAAAGTTAAGGAAAGAGTGTGACATGGCGATTTACAGTTTTACAGTCACATATGTTTTTCCTGATAAGTTAACAATGTATCCAAAAACAACAACAAAAAAAAAACAGCAATGATTTATTATAATCCAGTGAAATATATCTATTAGGACAAGCGATCACTGTTTGTACCCACAGCATTACGACTACAGTAAATACAGTAAAAACAGTGTAAGCAAATTCCATTTAAGACTGAATCAGGAGAAAAATGTAATCTCCCATATGGACCGAAATCCTAAAGGATCTGGTAAATCTTTACAGATTATTGTAAAGATTAAAGTGCTTTAGCATAAAATGATAAGAAAGTAATTGAAATGATTATTAAAAACATTTCACTATCATTTCAAATATTTAATTGTATAAATTACATCATAAAATGAACCTATAGTTTGTGTTTTGAGGGGTTTTGGCCTGCACTTTGGAGCCTAAAAATGTCAGTTGCAGTAATTTATATGTTTCTGAGGATTGATAATAAAAGAGAAATCTATAACGCAGAAAAATTCCCTCCTGCATGTAACAAATCGTCTGTCTGACAACTAATAGGCAGCCATCACATGATGTGAAATCTCCTTGCTCTTATTTCATTTCAGAGATTAAAAGAGGGATATGAGAGGATTTGGTGTGCGATGCCAGAGAAAACCATCACAAAGATGTTTCAAAAATAGGACTATGGAAAAATCCAATAGAAACCTGCAGGGGGGAGATCGGTAAATATTACAAATTGGCTTATATTCCAGCAGGAAGTGGAATCTGGATGTTTCATTGTAAATATATATACAAATATATATAGATGTATATATATTACAGTATAAATGGTTCAAACTAGTTAGTTCACAGCAGGACATCTGAGTCACAGTCTAATCCCCATTTTATCACATGTCAGGAAAATTACATTCATATTTTTACTTTAAAGAGAACACCCTTTTTTTAATGGTTTAAAAAAAGTCCTTTTTCAAGCATAGCAGACTAGAGGAACATATGAGCCTTCAACAAATAAATAAAAGCAGGAAGAGACACATGCACTAGGGAACCAAAAAGGATATGAATGGACTAAAATCTTTATGGCAATCGCTCTGATGAGGTGAAATGGAGTAAATATGTAAACTGCAGATGTGGAGCTGAATCTGAAGATGGCCTTCCCTTTGTTAAGTACTATAAAGGTCTGCAGGGAGGGAGAAAAAAAAGAAAAATATATCATTATTGAGGAATGTTCACATTTTCAAATATTCTTAAAATTTTTTTAAAAGACAGCATCTGAAAAAGATTTTCACATCATCATGTAGAGGTACCCAACAGAGAATCCCAGCAGCAGCTCTGAGCAGCAGGTCAGCTGTTTTCTTTACAGGGATAACAATATAGCTACTATCTGTGTTAATATTCACCACGAGCACTTATGGCTCCAAGAAGTGAGCGAGCAGTGAGTGCCCATCCACGCTGTTAGTGAGGCCGGCTGAGATAATGGAGACAACTCCAAAGGGAACTGACCCTTTCCCCAACAGATGTGGCATTTATTTAAATATTTTTTCATCTTTGGATAATCCTCCTATCCAGCAGTGCACCACATGCCAAAACAAAGAGACCCTGAGAATGACTGCCACATCCTTTTTTTTTCATCTCTCCATAAAAGGCCCATTAATGGGCAGCAGCCTGATCTACCGACTCCGCAAATCAAAACTTGCTAATCCTATTTCTGCATCCACAAGAGCTCTGAAGAGAAGCAGTCAAAGAGGCCACGTCTTGGCTAGCTGCTCCAAAAAAACCACTTGCTGGGTGCAGTGAAAATGCCAGTTTATGTGGAGGCTCACTACCATATCGTGTTCAAGTCCAGATAAAGATTCATCAGTGAACATGTAGCGAACTATAGCAGTAAAGTTCTTCAGTAGCAACACTGACGCACATGCTGCTCGTACAGTTTCATTTTTCATCCTGTTAACCATTTTTGGGATGCAATAGTTTAAGTGTGGAAATAAATTTGTTAATAATATATTTAAAAGTAACAGGATGTGCTGGTCAAAGGAAGCCAGTATACTGCAAAGTCTTTAGCTCCAAATGAGGGCTTTCCCTGGCTCAGAGTGGGTCTTTGTGGGGATGATTTGACAGACAGCGTGATTGATCTGTGTGAAGTAATGTAACGAGTCTCTGTTTTTTTATTTGATATTTTACATGCTAAATGAGGTATGCTATTTCTGATCACATTAAATCAGTCTGCTGCAGCCTGATCACTTAAAATAAGCTGAATTTTGTCTCCCATCACTTCCACTGTAAAAGCATGACTATGTATGGGCATTTGAGTCTCTTTAAGACAGACTACAAGAAATGCAGAGCATGTCATATAAGCTGTACATTATCTTTGGCAGATTTATCCATGTACTGATCATTTCATTACAAACATGAATATGTTTCTGCCGATAAATGCTGTCGTTGTTGGAATGAACATTATTATATATTATATATTATATTTCTTTAATCTAAAGAAAATAATCTTTGTTTGTATATGCTTTAAAAGAGCTGTCATCACCATCATACATTAACCTTGATAATACATGTTGTTTTGCACACACAAACCATGCAAATAAGTAACCATTCAACTTCAGTTCACCTCTGCATTGATTCTCCAAGTTTCTGGAACTTCACTAAAGGGATGGAAATGATGGTTGTGGAGAGAGCTTAAATCTTTCACAGGTATTTACTGTAACTGAGTTGTGATCTGGTGACACTGATGGCCACATGATTCCCATTTAAAAACAAAAAGCAATCCCATCAGGATCAAAATGTTTCATGCTAGGGTACAGGTAATGACCGACAACAAGCTTGAGTTACAGTAACTCTTCCTTCTATAAGGGGAGCAAGTGGACCCAAACCATCCCACCAGAAATGCCTCTTTTCCAGCATAACATAGCCAACAGACCTTGCATTTCCTTGCCACAAGCTTCCTCTACACACACACACACACACACACACACACACACACACACACACACACACACACACACACACACACACACACACACACACACAGGCTCTCACCCTCTGGTTCTTGTAGTAAAACGGATCAATGTCTTCCAGCGGCACCCCAATAAGCTCTTGTGGGATGTCACCGTAGATGCGTGGCAGTTGCTTCCCTGCCTCCAGGTCGGCCCTGGGTTTGGGTGGCTCTGCGTTCTTCTGAGCCTGCTTGGCATTCTTGGCCTGCTCCTCCGCAATCCGCTGCTCCAGGGCAGCCAGGGATTCGTGAGTGAACCGCCGCAAGCCATCAGGACCCGTTGGTAACAGCATGGCTGCCATCTTTTCATCCTGATTCTCCTGTACTAGAATTTACTTACAGCTGCAGGCGGGGAAATAAAGAGTGAAGACACACAAAAAAGATTGAAGAAGGTGAGAATAAATAAGTAATATACTTCATTTCTAAAGGTTTATGGCATCATTTATTGGATGTCTTCAGTTACTGCACGAATCTTCTGCCAATATCTTTTTGTACCTGTAGTTAGCTCAACAAATTAATAGCATCTGTAAACTGGATTGGACGTCACACTCAGATGGTGAATACATGCCTCAGATTATAACATACGACAATAGATTAACGTGAACATATGTAACTCCTGCTAAATTAATTACTGTGGTAATAAAAAATATAGCAAAAGCACAGATGCTAAAGGAACACTGTTTCACTGTCACATAATTATTATATATGAACGATATAAAGATAATTTCAATAGAAATTTTACTAGACCCAAAGCCATTCCTACTTTGTTTGAATGGACATACAGCTATAACAAAAATAACCAAAGAATAAAAGTATTTAAATGACAAATGCTAACAGGATTGTTGTAGACAAAAAACTCACAATTTTCAAGAAGCATAAGGCAGCAATTTTAGTGAACTCCAACTCATACATGCTCATCATGAAACAATAAAAAGACAGAGTTAGTGGCTACTTAGTGAAGCACTGAGTGTCATATTTCTTTTGATGGACACCAAAACAGAGCTAAAGAGTGGTTGCTTCGAAAAATTAAAACCACTGTTTTTTTTAAAACAATTGCTATATAAACTTTAGGAGTTAAATGTGCTTTATGTCAGTATCTCTTTTACAGCTCGGTGTGCTTCTTCCAGCAACATCCAAAAATCTGCTAATGAGTGAATTTGAACATGTCTGCCTCTCTGTGCCAGCATTAATTGTCTGAATCCAGTCTGAGGCACATTTGCTGTAAGATTTATAGCATTACCAGCCCATCCATGAAGTCTGTCCTCTATTTCTGCACTAATTACCAATTGCCTGTGCACCTACACCATAGACTGTATATAAAAGATGGACACAGGCAATTTAAAGTTACCTATTGATTTTTGAAGCCCTATTTCGAAGGCTCACGATTAGCATTTTAGTATCTGCCACATTAGTTGGAGCTAGAAGTGAACATATCTGGACAAAAGCTTGGAGAGGTAAGTTATCAGCTAAACCAAGCAAACTTGGTTACCGAGATGAATCCACTGACTGTGTGTGCGCATTGCACATATTGCAGATATCTCCCAATTATAACTATATAACTTGCTAATAAAATGCTAGAATTTCACTCATAAAAACTTTAGCACAGACCTCTTGGATGGACTGTTAGTACTTTTAACCATAAAGTGAGCTACATAATTATTCAGATACTTCCTTTTAAAATTCTCCAGAAGGCACAAACACAACTGAAAGGCCCATTTTGGTGATTCCAATTAGCAGAAGTTAATCCTAGCAGACAACACTTGTCTGTGCACTCACTTCTCTGTCAAATGGGAAGTTTTCAAAACTTCTGACTTGGCTTCCTGTTTTTAAGAGGTTGCTCCATAATATATGTTGCTAACCTAGCAAGGTGTTGCTAATAAACAATGTAGGGGAGGCCAAAATGCTAAAACTGAGGCTTCAAAACAGGACATCACAAATGACATCGCAGTGGCTATGCCCAGTTTATCATTTGTTTGTGTACGGCATCCTGTTCATCTACTGCTGCCAATTCAACTGCGCAGCTGTGACTAAACCAGTGAGGCTTGAACAAGCTCTACACCCCATTCGCCACTAGCTTGTTCAGTTACCAGTATGGTACCGCTGCTATGGCCGCTATGCTATGGTTCTTGCTCAGTTGCTCCTCCTGTTGTTTAGGCTAGCAACTAATCCTGTGCCCCCCCGGGGTCTTCGGGTCATGATCCCTGCCTGTCTGCCTGAACGTGCAGCTCGCTAGTCAAATGGCCAGCTCATTCGCCAACCCTGCCAACCCTGCCAACCCTGGTCAGCCATTCTGCTCTCTCCAGCTAGCTGCTGTCTCACCTGCAGTGCTTCACTGTAAGATTGATGTGAATTTTGTGGTATATATGAAGGGGACAGACATATCACTGAAGCCCTCAAATGGTTCATTTCAAACATGGTGTAACTGGATGAAGACTTGAATCACAAGCTGGATTAGCTCTTATTCTTTTGATGGTAAGATTGTGCTAAAGGAGGTTAAGAGACACGATCTAAATTGCTGACTGTCACTAATAACCACCAGCTTTCTGTTTCTCAGTCAGACTAAGGCAGACAGAGTTCTAAGTCAGACGGATTAGGAATCAGGATTAGGATGGCGATCACTTGCTGACTGCAACAGGTGACAGAAAGAACAGAAAATACAGTCAAAGCCCTGTAGAATACATTTCTATGTATTTAGGAAAGTTTGTTGTTGCTACACTCAACACAAACTGAAAATGAAGAAAGAAGTAACTTCATAAAGTTGCTATTACCAAAAGTGATATATGACTCTGCTCAGATCTATGTGGTATTTTCAACACATGCTTATGCCTGAATGGCAGAATAGGTCAATAGCTAATGACTATCAAAACAATATATATATATTTAAAAAAAACAGGAATGTTTGCAACCTACGGAGAGACCATTTAAAGACCAACAAAATCTGCATTTGAACATGGGAGGCATTATGCTGGTGCTTATCAAACACAAAACTCTTAACCAGTTTGTGTGCTGTGTAGGACTGCTGTGTTTAAATAGCTCACCTATCATACAAGGGTTTTTTTTTTTAAGTGCTGTTTGGCCACTGCTTGGTTAGGTTTAGGCAAACACTCGGCTGACTTTGTTAGGTTTAGAAAATGATCATTCACAACATTAACCACATCTTTTCTGAAAAATTCAGTTACTTGACTGAGCTTTTTGTTTTGTTTTGTTTGCTGAAAACAGCTCCTGGAAACAAATTTGAAAGGCAAAACGGTAAAATTACGGCCCACAGAAGCAAAACAATGAGCTGGAAGATGCTGAAATGATAAATAAAGTTGGCAGTTGGATGAAGCTTTCTGTTCACTATGAGCTTCCAATACCATGTTATAGATTACCTGGGCTCTTTCGTATTATTTATATCATAAGCACTTTCACACTTTAAAACTGCATTAGACTAAAATAAAAAAAGATTGTGTAATAACTGTTGCTAATTTTAGTGTTTCCCTCAGACAAATCAGAGGATAAAAGGTTATTTGGACTAGAGAATTACAAATATAGGCTGAACAGCTTGAAATCCTACTTGTCTCAAATCCACAGTCTACATCCGCTTTGTTCTTATTGGCAAACATTGACATAAGCATTGAGACAGGTTGCAGGTCATCAGTACTCCGTTATTTTTGCCACTGAATCCTACTTGTGGATGTTTACATGCCTGAAAGCAGCACATCTGCTTTGTTCTTAATGGCAAATGTTGTTCCTGTGGGCTAAGCATTAAGACAGTTTTCAGGTCATCTGATCAGAGGCTAAAGCCACAATCTACTCATAAATAAAGATAAATGCTAAAGACATTTCCACTATCACAAACTCACTGCTACATTTTATCCATGACAGCCTGTTATTTTAATAACTGAAAAAGCTTTACAAAGAGAGGATTACATTTCTATGTCCCCCTTTTGGCAGAGAAATGTCATTGTATCCTTTTCATATTGACTAAGCTCGGTGAGTTTTGCATCTCCTCCTGTCCTGAAATGCATTGATCCCTTCACACGTCCAGCCAGACGCTAGTTATCTGCTTTCACTTGATCTGCTTATTTGGCCCAGGTTGATCTCAGATCAGCTCGTCTCACACACAGAATCCAGTGCTTTCCCATTTACTGTCAAAATAAAGAGGTTAAGGTCCATTTGCGACATCATAAAGCAGATAAACAGGTTCAAAGCAGTGATACTTCTGTCATGAGGTGACAGGATATGACGAATCTGTCAGAGGAACAGAGCCCTAATATATTGTCTATAAAAGTAATGAATGCATGATACAAACTCAATGTGAATATTATTAAATACACAGAGAGGATAACTGCCAGCATGCACAGTTTTGTTTTGCATGCCAGCTTACTCGTAGGAGGAAATGGTTGTAAAGTGTTTCACTCATTTTAGTTGAATAAAATTTAATTCCCATAACAGCCAGATGTGCTCTGGTCATCAGCAGCGCAAATAATTAAGATAATTAGATTGAAAGTAGAGCACAGCCGTGCGCTGGCAGTTTTCACATGCATATGCATGCCCAACCACACACACTGTAGCACGGATCCTGCAGCACAACTGTACAAATTATTATAATGGAAAGATGAAATTTTCTTTTACATATTTTTAAAAAGCAATAGTTTGTTTTCCTCTCATCAGATAACACCAACATTTACCATTGTTTTGATGTAGGTTAATATGGAACATTATGATCGAACAGTAGCAGAACAGTTCAGGCTGTAACCTACTGACAGGCCACAACTACAGCCCCACAACACACACACCCTTGGTTTCATCTCTGAGGTTCAGTGCATACATAGAAACCTACTTGATAACTTAAAGGTAACAAAACATGCTTTTAAAGCACAGGTTGAGTTTATAAGGGCTGGATTCTAAAGCTGAAATTACACAGAAGCATAAATGCAAACTTTAATTTGTGTTAAGTACATTTTTAAAAATACTGAGGCACAAACGGCTTCACTGAGCAACAATCTGTCTCTGCAACTACAGTAACTTTAAAAAAGGACGATAAGCGTTAACAACACTGCGTCATGCAAGATCATTCAATAAATGCTGCGCAGTGAAGAAAAGGTTACAAAGTCTGTGTTTGGTACGTTAATGTGAAGTCTTTTGTGGCCCTCGGGAGCATCACAGTTACCAATTATAATCACTGAATGATAAATAATTTTTTTATGCCTGTCAGGACCTCTGTAGAGAATTACTAGCCTCTTTCTCTGTATTTGGGGTGCTAGAATGCATGGACTTGAAAGGAAAGCATTATCTTAAATAAATGGGAAAAACTGTGTTTTTCTAACTTAATCTATTCACAAAACAGGTGTGACAAATAATTGTAACTATTCTAGAATTTCTCAAAATTCAGGTTTTCATGGCATGATCTCTAAGTTGCTTGGACCAGCATTTACATATGAAGAATAATTATTATTGCCTGAAAAACATATTCAGATAAACTTCAGAGCACAGTTTAAATTCCGTTCTGACATCCACGGCTCATTCGTGATCTTAGATTAAAGCTCAGCACTTTTGTCTAGGTGTCAAATTTCCACATAAATGTCAGGCCTTAACCAGCCTTAAAATCCTTCTAAGCCTTTTTAGCCTTCTTCCATTCTCTGAGTTCGTTTTTTCAAAACCTTGAACCTGAACAGTACAACATAAATTACTGCATCATAGTAAAGGTCCCAGTGTAATATCTCTATGGCCTAAATATGTCTTTTCTGTCATTTCTAACTCATTTTATTAACTCAACACCTACACCTCATATTCTAACTTGTAGTCTTCACCGCTGTAACCTGCATAGCTGGAGTGACATCATTATCAGACTGACAGAGCTCTTTATGGAGCCACAGAAGGCGTTTTTGCATTGCTTTAGGATGCTGTCTGACTCCCCAAAGGCTGCAAAAACACTAAAATATGTATGTTCCCCTTCAAAAAGACTGCAAGACTGTGTAAAAGAGGAATTTGCACCATATTCTAGAAAATACTCCCCATCTTATATATACACAATTTTTTTTTTTACATATTTATGCTCATAATATGTTGTTTCTACATATTTGACGCTCATTATTTACGTGACTACGACAGTGCTTTGTGATGTTGCTATTTAATTTTATCAACTTACATCTCAAGATTGTTTTTTGACCATATTTGACACTGGAGAGAGAGGAAAGCAGGAGAAGAAACGGGGAGGACACGCGGCAAATGGCGACAGGTCAGGACTCGAACCTGCCATGCGGCATATATGGTGGCCTGCTCACGCCCTGAGCCAGTGTGGCGCTCAGTCTCAGGATTGTTTCAACAGGAAACTAAAGTTGTTACTCCGTGGAAAATTCAGTCATTGCAGTCCCTGATCATCACAGATACTCAAATTAATTGTTTGACTGAAGACTCCTTTGTTTGTGTTAAGTTTAAGTGTGCCCTCTGTATGTTCTTCCTGCCCATGTTGTGTGTCCAGCTCCCTCCCGGAACCTTCGTACTGTGATCTGAGGTGCGCAGCCTGAACTGATGACCTACTTCTTTGGCAGAAACCTTTCAATGTAATTGCAGAAGATAGCTTAAATGCCAAACATACATAAAGGACAGGCCTATAAAATGAGACAGTGGTGAAATGATCACACTTATGATAGCAGTGCCTAGTAATGAACTGAGTATGGATACCAATCCAAGGCTCTTAGGTGGCAGTGTTCAAGTATTACTTGACCCTCCCCCCAAAAAATAAATAAATAAAAATAAAAACAAACAAACAACAAAACAGGGAATATTGCAACTTACCACAAGTTGCACGAATCACATTAAACAAGGGGATTAGCGAGATTTTCGGCGTCAAAAACTGGTTTGGGATGTCACGGATGACATGCGTAATAATCACGGCCTCAGATATCATTACATAATGTGTCGTTTCAGTAGTTACTAAGGCCATGGACCAGTTTCCTAAATGAAAAATTCACCTCTTTAAGGCGAATTTCCAAACGAACTTAAGCCTAAAACCGGACTTTTAAACTTGCACTTTTTTCTCTTTTTTTTGATAGAGTAGTGCGAAGTTCAACATTTATCTAGTATCGTTAGGTAACTACAGTTAAAAACAAAAGGAGAAAAGAAACAGCCAACAGGTTGTGCCAATCATTTTCTGCTGTATAAAATGTTTGGCTTCCTTTTTAGGAGCCACATGGGAATTTAGAGCAGACTACTTACGTGTGAAACTGTGAGATTTACAGCATAATTTCCAGAATTAAGTTCTTCGGGGTTTAGAAGAAGGAACAGCCAAACCCTCCGTGCAAAATCCATGTTTTCTTTTCAAGGCTTACTTCGCCTCATTATGGATCCAAACTCCAGTCCAAGGGGCAGAACAGTGTCACCAGAATCCAAAGTAATGCGCTCAAAACTCACTTCTGGGTCAGCGCCGGACGTCTGCAATCAGCCTATTTTGGACATTTTGAAAGTTGTCACAGGTGCGATGTAAGTAAAACTTCGTCCTCTTTCCTTCCATTCGTGAGGCCCGTCGGTTTTCATCCCATGTAGGAAAAGTCTCCAGCTGCAGGGCGTGGAGGATGCTGCGCTGTCTTCAGCAGCTGCGCAGCGGCGGCAGACGCGCGTCTCGATTTGCCCTTGAGCAAGAGAGCGTGAGGGAGGGAGGACTGCTGCGGGGCCACAGAGGATTACCGTGCTATAGGCGTCGCATGGCACTCTCAAACATGATGCATGCAGCACTTTTGCCACATCACCACGTCGCAAGTATGCTGTGGTACAGGGACCATAAAGAAGCTCTGACTTTGTTTCTGGAAAAAAGATTTGAGCTTCTACAAAAGGCTACTTTAATTAGAGCGAAGTCCACTTGGCCACATTTCATGAGCCTCACCTTTCACGCAGGGTTTTTGAACACACGAAGCATTTTTATTTGATTTAACGAGCCGAGGCAAACATGCGACTAACAGCCATAGACTGGGTTCACTGCAGTCACGGTCCAGCGAAGTCTACTTTTGTGAGTTTGATTTGGTTTGGGATCAAAACCTTGAATGGGCCCTAAAATGACGTGATTTCACACCAGTGGTCCTCAGAATTTAATTCTGTCTTTCCGGTAGACTAAGGACGTTTGGGCTTACCTGCTCTACTTGTATATTTCATGATAGTGTATTACCCCCTCTAGTGTCCGTTAATAGACTTTCTATCTGCGTGGGTCAGCAAAAATACCTATTGTGCATGGAGATTGTCAATGAGAGCATTGCGCGCACACTCACCTTTCAGGTTGATACTACAATTTCATCAGCAGTCACACAGTTCATTGTTGCGCATCAAGGTATAAAGGGAGACTGAGGATATATTTGTAAGTCTCTTTCAAAGTAATTCTAATAAAGGATTAAAGGCCCGCCTATAGTTTACCCAGATCAGTTTTTCAGAATAGTTACGTCACAGCAGAAGTACACTTCAAGACTGAGACACAGGCTAGACAAATGTGTTCTCGGACACTGACCGTGTGAACATGATTTTGGCACAAATGGAACCTGTGAGTGAGTGTGTGTCTGCTCCTCTTTGTCACTGCAGTTTCAGTTTTTGAGTGTTGAAAGGTATCGTGTAAATAGTCGTCTGCGACTATATGAATAGATGTAAGAAAAAAAATCCATCCATTTTCTCCCACTTATCCTTTTCAGGGTCGGGCATTGTCATTATACAGTGAGATTAGAAAGCCTCTCCCTTTTCAGTACCAACATGTAGAAAAGTGAAAAATAAAAATAATTAAAAATACGCAGTTCTGAATTCACATATAAAATAAATATATATAAAATAAATTAAATAAAATGACATATGTATGTATATTTTTGTGTATATATTTTGTTACTTTTTATATATTTTATTTTGACTGTATTTTGTTAATCATTCCACCTCCATTTTACCTCAGTGTAAATTTTGATTATATTATAGATTATATTTATGTGCCATAGTGTGAGAGTAGTCGTCAAAGCATTTCACAGCTAGTTGTACCCTGTATGACCATGCATGGGACAAATAAACTTTGACTTGATGTAAATATACATAAAAACATAATGTACAGTATTGCATATTAAATGAGTATTGCACAGTAGGGAAATGATAGATATTGCACCATACATGAACAGAATACATTGCCCAGTATGAGTAATAGATAAATATTGCACAGTATACGGGTATTACACAGTTAGACTGGGATCAGTGCATGTGTGAGATCAGAGTGGTTATGGCTTTGGCGAAGAAGCTGTTCTAGAGTCTGTTTGTTCTGGCTTTGGTGCACCTGTAGCGCCTGCCAGAGGGCAGCAGGTCAAACAGTTCAAAGCTGGGTTTTTGCATATTATATAATAATAATACAGCCATGATTACTGCCCAGCCTGCAGATGTGCCAGCCACTGTGCCAAGGACATCCATCCGCGGGGGTGAGCACGGGCTAAAAGTTTTCCTTCTATGTTAAAAGTGAACAACAATATAGAACCACATTACCCAGAAAGCCCAGGTGTATATGTTTTCTTTTTCCGGATGTAGCATCACATGAATTGACTGTCAACATGCAAGATGGCCACGCATCACAGGCAAAATGCTGCTGGGCGGAGGAAAGTGCAGGTAAATTAGAGGAGTTACGTTAGTAATAAACTTGTGGTAATGGCAACATCAGGGCCTCCAGCTTAAAGAGGTGCTTCACGAACACCTGATCGAGAGTAAAAAGCACCTGCACAGGGCACCGCTGCTGTTATGTGTCATGACTCAAGCCGGCTAACCTATCTAGCTTAGCTTACGTGAGCTGTTAGCGTCGTATGCTAATGGTTGCGTCCAAATGACTCCATGCGTTTGCAAACAATTTTCATATAAGCGTGTGTATAATACTTTAGAAGATAGTTACAGATGCCGCCGGTCAATACAGACGATTAAAGTCCTGTCTTCGCTGCAGTTTTAAGCTGCTACGGCGTTGACGGGAGCTAAGCTAGCTACTGTATCCGGGCTCCGTCTAATTGCTAGTGAGACGTACGGGTCTTGGTGGTTCTCTCGTGAATCCCTACCCTGCTACCACATGAACGCACATTTAAAGTAGTTAATTTGTCAAACCGCGACTGGTTTGCATTAAATGCCAGTGTGTGTGTGTGACATTTTGTTAAGCTCAGTGTTGTCTTGATAACTGCAGGTCCTCCCAGTGCAAGTTCATGAAACGCGTTAAGCTTTTAAGGGTGGGCGTGTTGTGGGTAAAACCAGAGGAGGTCGAGATAGGAGTGTGACCCCAGTGCCTACTGTTCTGTGCGTTCCAGGTGTCATATGTCATTAGAGATGAGGTGGAGAAGTACAATCGCAACGGGGTGAATGCACTCCAGCTCGACCCTGCGCTGAACCGGCTCTTCACTGCAGGGAGGGACTCCATCATCCGGATATGGAGCGTCTACCAGCACAAAGTACAGCTTCTCTCTTTGTTCACTTATACTAAAATAATCCATTCATTTTACATAAGGCGGCTGCTTTAGAGTAAATTACTTTTTCTCATTCTCAACTCCATGGCTGAAACTGTCTTAACTGCATTTTTCCTCTGTTATTGTAGCAAGACCCATACATTGCATCTATGGAGCATCATACGGACTGGGTTAATGACATAGTCCTCTGTTGCAATGGAAAAACATGTGAGTTTTATTAAGCTGTGCAGTTTAATAAGCATTTTATTTTACAGTCCTCATTTCTGACTGAAGGTTTTGTTTTATTTCAGTGATATCTGCATCATCAGATACGACGGTCAAAGTATGGAATGCACATAAAGGGTTTTGTATGTCAACGTTACGAACACATAAGGACTACGTGAAAGCGTTGGCTTACGCTAAGGACAAGGAGCTGGTAGCATCGGCAGGTCTGGACCGGCAGATCTTTCTTTGGGATGTGAACACACTAACAGCACTCACTGCTTCCAACAACACTGTCACCAGTAAGTAAAGGTTTCACAGTTTGACAGCTGTGCCCTTTTCCGTCCCCTACACACTGGCGTTTAGATGATTGTGATTTGCATTCAGCATGAACTTTGTTTCACTCAAAGTTATTCTGTACCTCTGGACTTATTATAATTTGTCTCAAACAGCCTCATCACTGAGTGGGAACAAGGACTCAATTTACAGTCTGGCTATGAACCAGATGGGCACAGTCATTGTATCAGGATCCACAGAAAAGGTTGGTGACAGACACTCACTCACTCACTCACACACACACACACACACCAAAATGTAGAAAAAAATTAACTTAATATGGTTAAAACCGGAGCCTAACATATTTGTAAGTAGCAAGAAATTTGGGCTATTTTGTTGCGTTTGTGTGTGCATAAACACAGGTTAAGTTTATAAGTGCTGGATTCTAAAGCTGAAATTACACAGAAGCATAAATGCAAACTTTAACTTGTGTTAAGTACATTTTTTTAAAAATACTGAGGCACAAATGGCTTCACTGAGCAACAATCTGTCTCTGCAACTACAGTAACTTAAAAAGGGACGATAAGCGTTAACAACACTGTGTCATACAAGATCATTCAATAAATGCTGTGCAGTGAAGAAAAGGTTACAAAGTTGAGTCTGATACAATGATGTAAAGTCTTTTGTGGCTCTCAGGAGCATCACAGTTACCAGTTATAATTACTGAATGATAACTAATGTTTTTTATGCCTGCCAGGACCTCTGTAGATTATTACTAGCCTTTTCCCCCCGTCTGAGCCCTAAAAAAGGGTTCATAATTGTTTTATTTTCCTCTCATTAAAAGTGAAACCCGTACAGTGCAACATGAATTGCTAAATTATAGTAAAGGCCCCAGTGTAATATTTCTATGGCCTAAATATGTATTTTTATTTTATATTCATTTTATTAACACAACACTAAAGATTCATATTCTAACTTGTAGTCTTCACCTCTGTAACCTGCATGGCTGGAGTGATATCATTATCAGACATGACAGAGCTCCTTATGGAGCCACAGAAGGCTTTTTAAATTGCTTTTAGATGCTGTCTGACTCCCCAAAGGCTGCAAAAACACTGGAAAATCTGCATGTTCCCCTTCAAAAAGACTGCAGGACTGTGTAAAACAGGAATTTGCTCCATATTCTAGCATCTGAAATAACTCCTCATCTGAAGTGTGTGTGTGTTTGTGTGCGTGCATATATTAAAGTCATTTATGCAATTATGATAGTACTTAGTCCTGTTGCTGTCTAATTAATTCTATTACCCTGTATCTCAAGATTGTTTTAATAGGAAACAGTTATTACCTGGGACAGAGGGGGTACTCTGGGGAAAGATGCGCATGAATAAATGCTGACAAACCTCAATGAACTGAAGCAAAAAGTGGGCCAAAATTCCTCCACAAGGATGAGAGAGACTGAGAGACACAGAAAACAAAACATGTGAAAGTGGGATTCCATTTTAGCTTAAAACCAGAGTGAAGACGGACGTGCTTTGAGTTGTTTACTGATGCATTTGGTCTCAGTTTGGTTTCTGCGTATTGCATGAATGTCACATGTGCAACAAAAAATTTTTTCAGACGATGACAAAGCGCTCTTAAGATCGGTTGTAAGCAAGTAAAAATACAAGTTGTTCATTGGCTCATTCATTCACTATTAAAAAAAATTGTTCATTGGCTCATTCATTCATTATAAAAAAACAAAAAAGTTAATTGGCCTTTGATTTCTGTTCAGATATCCTTAAAACATTTCCATTAGGCAGTCACATCTGCTTTGAAAAAAGAAAAAAAAAAAACAGAACAAAGCGTGTGAATGCTGTTATTGAGTGGGTACCTTGCTTTGTTTAAGCCCAGTAAGATTATAATGCATGTGAACATAGTGAATAAGTGCCTGTTGTCATTCCCTTCTTCTGTCCTCCTTCAGGTTCTGAGAGTGTGGGATCCTCGAACATGCGCAAAGCTCATGAAGCTAAAAGGTCACACGGACAACGTCAAATCGTTGCTGCTGAACCGAGATGGCACTCAGGTGAGTTCAATGATCTAAAATGCTGCAGCTGTCAAACAGTAGAGTTTTAAATTTAAAGTTGCCGTCCCTTCCTGCAGTGCTTATCAGGCAGTTCAGACGGGACCATTCGCCTTTGGTCCCTTGGCCAGCAGAGATGTATCGCCACCTACCGTGTGCACGATGAAGGGGTGTGGGCCCTGCAGGTCAACGAGGCCTTTACGCACGTATATTCTGGAGGCAGAGACAAAAAAATCTACTGCACAGATCTGCGTAACCCAGACATCCGCGTGCTCATCTGTGAGGAGAAGGCCCCAGTGCTCAAAGTAAGATCAGATAGCCAGAGCTAGATTTTTGTAGTAATTGCATAATAAACTGTGTAACCACGCTTTGTTGTTAGCAGTTTATTTTAGGATAAATGTGATCATTAAAAGGTAAAAAGATGTGTCCCAGAGTCGTTCAGCCCTTTTGCTTTCTCTTGCTCAGATGGAACTGGACAGATCTGCGGACCCACCTCCAGCAATCTGGGTCTCCACCACCAAGTCATCCGTTAATAAATGGGTAAGCATGCGTGATGCCTCTGAGATCACTGATCCACTGTCAGTGTGGTAGAGTATAGATAGAGGCTTGTTAATGTGGCCACACCTAACTCTGTTCAGCTGTAATCCATCTGCAGTCCAGGTAAAATTTAAAACCAGCTTTGTGATTCTGTGAGTAATACACACGAGATAAAGAAGGACTGAGGAAGCAATTATTAAAACTTTAATTATCACTGTTGTTTATTTGTTTTTGGTGTGTGTGTGTGTGTGTGTGTGTATGTGTTTAGTCTTTAAAGGGAATGCACAACTTCAGATCATCAGGGGAGTATGACAACGACTGCAGCACTCCTCTGACACCACTGTGTACTCAGCCAGAACAAGTCATCAAGGGTACTTCTGGTTTTTATATGAACATGTATTATCCTTTTTTTACCTGATATTTTGTTAACTAAAAGCTTTGCTGATGTCACAGGAGGTGCCAGTATTATTCAGTGCCACATTCTGAATGACAAAAGACACATACTCACCAAAGACACTAACAACAACGTGGCTTTCTGGGACGTCCTA
The DNA here is from genome assembly GCA_024447675.2 of Pterophyllum scalare. Taxonomy (NCBI): domain Eukaryota; kingdom Metazoa; phylum Chordata; class Actinopteri; order Cichliformes; family Cichlidae; genus Pterophyllum; species Pterophyllum scalare. The sequence continues at coordinate 77,205 of JAMQGT020012365.1, read as the reverse complement.
AAGGTAAACTACACACAGCAACATTAAAAAAAAAAATATATATATATATATATATATATATATATATATATCATATTTTGCCTTATTTTTTAATCTTTGTGGGGCTGTTGGTCAGGAAGAAGAACTGATGGAACCTGAATGAACACAGCTATGATTCATTAGTGCTCATCCACCTGAATGAGCTGATAGCTGTGTGTGAATTAAAGTAAACTTCTTCAAATGAGCCTTCTGTGACTGCACACATGCAGATATCTTTAGTTTGAAATGACCTTGTGTATTTGCATTTGACCTCCAGGCATGTAAGGGTGAAGACTTGGGGAAAGTGGAATTTGATGAAGAGATTAAAAAGCGCTTCAAGATGGTCTATGTGCCAAACTGGTTCTCTGTTGATCTGAAAACTGGGGTGAGTTTCAAACGCGGTAATACGGGAGCTCTTCATGCGCTTTGACATTCATGTTGTTTTCTAACTTCACCTGGGTTATTCTGCTTTTTCCCAACAGATGCTCACTATCACCTTGGATGAGAGCGACTGCTTTGCTGCCTGGGTGTCTGCAAAGGATGCAGGGTTTTCCAGTTCTGATGGATCTGATCCAAAGTGTAAGAGATCACATTTTCTAATGTAATGCAAAGCCACGGGTCTAAGGTAACATTACACAATGCTGACCGTTTCTCTTTGCAGTGAACCTGGGTGGACTGTTGCTTCAGGCTCTGCTGGAGTTCTGGCCCAGAACCCGCATCAACCCCATGGACGAGGAAGAGAACGAGGTGAACCACGGTGAGGAGATTGTTTGTGCATACACTGGATAAATCGGCCAAACTGCCAAATGTCTGCAGTGAGAGGAATATCATCGAGGCATCTTTTTTTTTCCTTCTCTGTTGTTTCACTTGTCCTTTTATCCACTTGGCCTCAAACATGAGTTGGCTGCTAACTTTGCTGATGCCATTGAGCAGTTTCGAGCCAACATGTCATTTGTCTTACAGTAAGATTATGTTCTTGTTCCCTCAGTGAACGGAGAGCAAGAGAACAGGGTCCAGAAAGGGAACGGATATTTCCAGGTGCCACCACACACACCAGTCATCTTTGGAGAAGCAGGAGGCAGAACTCTTTTTAGGTAAGGTCTCACCAACAAGCTTTCAGTATCTCAGTTCAGGTCAAATGATAAATGGTTTTTTGCACCTCAGCGTTTTTTCTGATCTTCTTTGTTTTCATGTTGCAGGTTGCTATGTAGAGATTCAGGTGGAGAGACTGAATCCATGCTGCTGAATGAGACAGTCCCACAGTGGGTTATTGATATAACTGTAGATGTGAGTATCACTACTTATTATTTTTAACCCTCCCTTTCTTCCATCATCATTTCTTTAAGGGGACCTATTGTGGGGGTTTTTTAAATTCTGTCATACATACTGTTACACTGGTTGCTGATCATATTAAACTTGGTCAGAGTTTGAAAGCATTAGATCAGTGGATAGTAATCCATATGAGGCTGTTGGATCCCTGAGAGAGGGAATATCCTTAAAATGACCATTTCAGGGAGTGCACTGCACCTAATGTTTGAGTCTTTTATTTGCAAATGGTAGCCAATCAGAAGACAGCGACAGTGAAGGTGACGGAAACTATGAAATGAAAGGCTGCACCAAAATCACGTGTGAATCACCCGTGTCTATATTTCCTGCACATTTCATTCATTTTTAAACGTGGCATGGATAGTTCAAGCACATCCACCATACTTTCTCCAGCTCACTGGTTTGGAAGCTTGTAGGAAGAAAATCATGACTGCTTTTGTTGCTGAGAACAACAAAGTGTTAATAAGTATACTCTGCTTGAATGGCTTCATAGTGTGTGAAGGAACTAAAAGCCACACAAAATAGGCATAAAATAGTCCTGCATTTGTGTTTGAGATTCAGTATTTCTGGGTTTGTACAACACGTGCGATACTCGGTACAGATGTTGGTAACGAGTACTTCCGTGAGTTGCTTATAAAGTTAAAAAACAGAATTGTTATTCATGTCGTGACTGAACAGCTGATGAGGGCTATGAGTTACTGGTGGTCAGAACATTCAGCACCTTGATCCTGAGCAGCAAAATGTTACTCATTTATCATTCAGTGTACTATTTACAGCTGTGACACGACCAACCATCTAACCAGGCTTATTTCAAACCAAACATTTTCTTCTGTGTAAAGATGTTGAATTGCACAGCTTGCCTCTTATTGTTCTAATAATTATCCACTGACAGTTGTTAGTGACTGAAAATTCAATATAGCATGACACTATGTTTTAAAAAGGACGAGCTCTGAAAATTTGTGCTCGACTCTCCAAGATTCCCTCTGTACTTAGGAGTGGCTCAGGCATTAAAGGGTATCGACTGTGTACAGAAAAATCTTCTGAAAACTGATTGCAGGGGGTTTCTTGCAGATAGAAATCACAGAAAACTCTCCAGCTTTATAGTAAAAACCACATTCAACCACTCTGGTTAATTGGGTGTCATTTGCTCTGCCTGCCAGCAATATTTCCCCACTGCACGCCAACAGGCCCATTTGAAGCCAGAAAATACCCTGCAGTTATGAGTCCATCACAGTGTTTTTCTCTGGGGGAGGCATCACCGTTTCCTTGCCGTCTTTGTGATGCAGCATTTGCACTGAAATTTTGTTTTTACATCTGAGTTACAGATCGTATCCTCCTTTTATTCTAGAAAAATATGCCCAAGTTCAACAAAATCCCGTTCTACCTCCAGCCTCATTCTTCCTCTGGTGCAAAAACTCTAAAAAAGTAAGTTTATAATTTCTTGAATTTCAGCAAGCAAAGAACCTATATCAGTTCTGCAGCACATGCTGCAACCTCCCTGGTCAAAGCTGATCTCCACACCTCCTTTGTCCCACAGGGACCGTCTGTCAGCCAGTGACATGCTCCAGGTGAGGAAGGTCATGGAGCATGTTTACGAGAAGATCATCAACCTGGACAATGAGTCGCAGACCACCAGTTCCTCGACCAACGATAAACCTGGGGAGCAGGAGAAGGAGGAGGACATGGCGATGCTAGCTGAAGAGAAGATTGAGCTAATGTGTCAAGACCAGGTGGGCACACCAGCCTTTTCCCTTCTGTCACCTGCACACTGACGCTCTCTGCATCCACTTACCACAACTTCTGTTTCATATTAGTAACCACCTTGTTTTTGTCTTTCATCCAGGTGCTAGATCCCAACATGGACCTGCGAACAGTTAAACATTTTATCTGGAAGAGCGGAGGGGACTTGACACTTCACTATAGGCAGAAGTCCACGTGAAAGTCATTTTTAAAAGCAGAACTTTGTCATTTGCCAATCACCACCCACCTTTGACATGTAGTACCCTAAACCCCATTGTGTGGTCAAGAGTCGCAGTATCAATGAGAATCCAGTAAAATTTGTGAGGACGTGGCTCATGGTGTATCATAGGAAACTGAGCAGAACAGGCCGGCGCAGCCAACAGACACCTGGGAAATAAGTGGTCCATATTGATGGTTCTTTTTTTTCTTTTTAAAGTCTGGAGAATGGACTTAAATGTTTCCTCTCTGCATTTTTTTTAGATCTTTGACAGCTGTTTGTCTCCCCCTCTGATTGGCATTTTATTTTGAAGCGACTGAAGCTGCAGTACCTGTTTGTGTATGTATGCACATGGATGTAGTAGACTGTCTGTTCTAGTACATTCCGGGACACTGTCCTTGTTCTGCAAACACTCCACTCCTGTCTCAACAGTATCACCAGTTTAGGAGTACACTTGGCCTCTGGGTAGCCTCACAGTCCCTCAAAGAAAATCTTCCTCAGTTCTGTTGTCGACATCGCCCACGTTAACTTGAACTTAACCTCGGCTTAGAGATCCAGTTAGTGCAGAGCTTGAACCTCATTGACAGAAGCAATTCTCTTTGTCTTTTTATTTTTAGTGGTGTTATTCTCAAAGGATTGAATGTTCTTTATTTTGTAAATATGTGTACAACATTTTTCATTTAAATTTTTTTCCTTTTGGTTTTGCAGCAGTTTTATTTTTTTCTTGTACAGTTACTTTAAAAAAAACAATTATTTTTCCAAATCCCTACAGCACATTCACGGTCATGAATGCTGAATGACTTGAATGTTAAGATTTGCATTTGTTAAGTTCACTGCAATCTGAAACTTGCAGTTTACTCTGAAAAATGTTAGTAGTTGTCTAAGTCATCTTAGCAATTGGGAAATTATATATAGGGTATATATCTTAAACAGTAATTCATGCTTACATGCTCTGCGTTCGGCTCATGAGCTTCGACACCGACGACAGCGAGGGTTCTTCCTAATGTATATTTCATTTAGATTCAATAGGAGCTCAGTGGAACATAACTATAACTTGAAGGGGTGAATCTCATCTGAGATAACATCAACATTCAGCCACTGTGGGAACTTCACTAAAGTGTAATAAATGCTAAACCTGTCGCTTGGTGTGTCACCAAGCACGAAATTCTTTTCATTGTAAATTTTCTGGAGTTTATTTTGCCATGAGTGTGTGTGATGCCACAGCAGGAGGGAGGATGCATCGAGTGAGCGCTAATTGGCCAAAACAAACCAGGATGGGTACAGTAATTGGGCCATAACTCTGCAAAATCCCTTATTGTAATCATTTGTGAAATATGTATATTTTAGGCATTCAAAGAAATAAATTGGAATGGTTTAACAATCACAGATTTTACAGGGGGTTATAAATGGATGTTTTTTGAGTTGTACTGTGTCGAGTCAATGAGTGTGAAATAAGAGAAACGAGGGACTTTTTTTTTTAAGTGATATGATTGTTTAACCATCTAAGATTCACCCATTTCCACATTCATCGAGACTCTGCACTCATTCCTAATAAAACAGACAATTCATTGATTAAAAACATCTACAAAAAAATACCTTTCTTTATTTTAGCACCTACTTGAACAATGAAAATATCAAGATGCCCCCTAAAAACAAAAAAATAATTACTCAAGTATTTCTAAGTTAGCAGTCTTACATTTATCAAATGCTTCTTTAAGAATGATCTGTCTATTTAAAGGCAGTGCTAATCTAGTGTTGCATAGGTCAAAGATTAAAAGGTGAAAATCTTGTTGAATAGATGGGAGGCATAAATCTGGCTATACAGCAGTAAAAATGTCTTTTAAACTTATCACAAAGTACATCATTGAACAAAAGCTAATTAAATATAGTGTTAAAAACATACTGTAAAAACCTGCACTGACCATTTTAATAAATCATCCCACAGCGAAAGCCCTTTAAAGTCGAACGTGCAGGATATGAAATGTCCTGTGTCTTATAATTAAAAGTGTTTCTTTGGGTAAGTGTTTAAACTGCTTCTTCAAAACATTAACAGATGTAACTGCACCACTGGCAAGACTATGACAACTAATTTAAGCTGCCAATGGTCTAGTAACTTCAAAAAAAAATTGATAGTGTTCTTGATTGAAAGGTGCAGCTGTGCTTTGCAGTATGTGTAAGTATTCAAGTATCTTTCACACTGGTGTACCAGAAGTAAAGTCTCATTACCCGTATAATCTAATTTTGCACCTAGCGAGGAAAAGAGTTGACTTTAAAAATGTTCTGACTTACAAATAAGAAGTAACTGTAAACTCTCATGTAGAAAACAAATTAAAGATTACTATAGTGCCTTAAAGTATTTTTCTCATCTGTGTTACTGCAGTAGCTGGTTTTTGTAGTGTAACCAATCTGCAGCCATGCTAACAAGATTTAGGTTTCCCCACCATCTATCCTGATATTGTTTCTTTAAAAAACACCAGTGATTGTCAACACCACCTTGCATTTGTCTGGCCTGATTTAAGCCTACTCAGAATGTGGCTTCTCGGGTTCCTCCTCCTCCTCCTCATTATCATCATCATCATCATCATCATCATCATGCTCATTGCCACAGTGGTGAGCAGAAGCCACATCTAGAGGCTCTGCTATCTCATCCACTGACCCGAGTGTGTCCTCGATGGCCTGAGGAGGAGACCTGTCTGCGATAGAGTCATCAGCAGCCAAAGATGGGATGAGATCGACAGGAGAAGGGCGAGGAAGGTCTTCAGGTGGCAGAGAAGGGTCAAGAGAAAAAGACAACGCACCTATAGTTGGACTTTGGCTATCACTAGACTCAATAAGAGAGCTTTGTGGCTCTGTGGACTCTGTGAGCAGGTGGCAGGGCCCAGCTGGTGGGATGCGTGACTCAGCAGAAGCGAGGGCAGAGGTGAAGTCCACGGCTGCCTGGGAGCTATGCTCGTGTGGCTCATTCTGGTGGTCTGCTGATGATGGGAGCAGAAAACTGCCTTCCAACTCTTCTGCACAACAGGAAAGCAAATACAGTTTAATAGATGTGGATGACAGAACTACGTAAACATTACAACATTATTTCTCTTAAAACTGATTAAAGTACCCGGATATCGATAAAAACGGCTGCCGTATTGACTTACCGACACCAGATATCTCACCATCCTTCTCCTCATGCATAGCCAGTGATGTGTTTGTCATGTCAATGGATGAAATGGACACATCCAGCCTGTCTGCCAAATCTGAAGGTTCGGGGTTCATCACTGCCACTTCAGAATCAGAAAAACCTGGAAAGTTAGAACAATACCACCCACATGTTGGTAAGACTTTCATGAATACAGCGAGATACTAAACAGACCAGTGTCTGAACTGACCAAGCTCCGTGACTCTTTGAATGGGTGGAGGTAGATAAGTTTCTTCGAGGGTGACCTGCTCCAGGCTTAACTCTTCACTGTGGCTTGAAGGTGCCACGAGAGGTGCCTGGAGACACACACATACAGTGAACGCTATCATTGACTGGTGTCAGCGTCTCAAATGTGAGGATTTGTTGTATTTTACTGTCACCTCTGTGTATCCATGTGTAGGCAGATTTGGAGAGGGTTTCTCCTCAAGATCAGAGGCAGAAGGCTTGACTGTTGATACGTCCGGATTAGCAGGGATTCGGTGCAGATAACCGTAACCAATGCCACAACCCAAACTATGAACAAACATTTTCAGATGCTTTAAGACCAAATAACACTATCTATTACACATGAAATACCATAACTTGCAACACACAAGGACAGCAGCAAGTAAGAGTCTACCCTGGGGGGGGCACCAGGGTGGCTCAGCGGATGAGCAGGCGACCACGTATGCCGCGTGGTGGTATACCTGTCACCATTCACTGCGTGTCTTCCCCCATCTCTCCTCCTGCTTTCCTGTCTCACTACACTGAAAAACTGTCAAATAAAGCCACAAAAAAGGCCCCTGCAAAAAAAAAGTCTACCTGGGGAATGTCTTTTTTAAATTTACATAAACAGTGCCCACACTAGACTGAAAGAAAACAGACCATCTTCCTTTACTCTGTGTAACAGATTACTTAGGAAAGCTTAGCCAGTTCAGCTGATGCTTACTTCAGCCTCAGAGAAAAGAAAAAAAAACAGTGGGTGCCAAAACACTAACATGGCTCTTCAGAATGTGGAGTCCAGAAACCAGTGGGTGACACATCAATGGCTACATCCATCTTTTGTTTACTGTTATACATTGTATTTTCCCATACCTGCCCTCTCCCCCCATGCTCCGTTTGGTGTGACCACCACCTCTCTGCAGACGTCTGTCTGTGTGTTGTACACCAGCAGCTTCACGGGCTTCCCTTCGTGGGCCTCAATCAGTGAAAAAAAGTCTTCTGACTGCAAATGACAAACTCTGAATTAACTACAGAAGGTGCAAATTTTACATGTTCACGGTCCACACAGGATCACGGTGGGTAGCACAAGCAGAGGTGCATGATTCTAAAATAAATCTTACATCTTGCAAAATCTGATCTGCCCCAACAATATAGTCACTGTGGGGCTGAAGCCCCGCCAGCGCGGCCGGTGAACTGGTTTCCACATCCTGGGGAAAAAACAGAAACAGAAGAAGCTCATAATGAGTTCATAGCTACAGAGGCTGATACCACAGTGAGGCCCAATGCATTTTCATAGTGCTTTGATGCGACTCACCAGGACGTGCCAAACGTTTTCATTGGCTCCCTGGTAGCTGCAGAAGCGAACGCTGGCACCCAGCAGACCTTGCCCTCCCCACATATTACTGGGAACCACCTCCAACTCACGAACTCTTGTGGTTTTAGTGCTGTACACCTCCATCCTCACTGCTCTCTCCATGTTGGCTTTCAGAAGCTCCTTTAACAGGTCAGTTTCCTCATTCTGGCACACAGTAATTAAAGAAGTCAAACAACAAGCATGTTAACCTTATTTTTCATATTCATCAAATTTACTTAGAATCATGGTCAATAACTAGTAACTTAAATTGTTATGATGTGGCTGCAATTAAACTTACAAGTCTCTTGTTGTCAAGAGACAGAATGAAGTCGAAGAAGGGCTGCAGACCGGCATTCTCTGCGGGGGAATTTGGCTGCACCTGTCCATATAAATACAGGGAGGTTTGGAGCTTCATCTATGCAGCCAAAAGACCTAAATATGAACCTTTTCTGCCCACTGGTTATTGCTGTTATGTATGCATTTTATAATTATCTGAGTAAATATTTAGGTTAGTTGGCCCCAGTCACCACGTTAAAACAAACAAAAACAAAAACTTTGGAGATAAACGGAAAATCTTCACATTTCAAAAAGCTTGAAATACATCTTGAGCCCTCGATCGATTTATCAGTCAATCGACTGATAAAATCACTGCACTATAACCCAAAGTACTGGCTCTGTTTGTTTTTTTGCTACGGCATGAAAGGGTTGTATGAAAGTGGTTTATGGTAGGCCGGTAAACATTCATTTACAAGAATACTGTCGTCGCGCTACAAATTATTCTGCTTGCCGAGGCGTTACCTGCGGACATTTATTCAATGTTTGAAGCGGAGGGAGCTCATTGGACTCGGACTTCTTAAAATACTTTCTGAGACAAGTTACATTTATTTCTTAAAATCTCAGTGAATAAATACGTTCCTACTGACTAACTTGCAATAACACGTAAACCGCACCACTTCTGTCAGGTCTGTGCCGCAGCTACTAAGCTAGCTACCTGTTAGCATTAATGATAAGCTACGGTACATGCTGCTCCAGTTTCAAAGAGAAAGGAGTCACGTTATAAACCTTACAGCGTGCACATGATAGCCATACGTTCCTCCTTCGGATACGTCTGAACTCTGAGATAAGCCCATTTCTGCCGGAAACTCCTTTAAATACTGCTGTCATCAGAAAACACCGAGAATTATCACTGTTGACACTTCTCGGCCATCTTGTCTGCAGCCCAAACCAATCCAGCACCGATGCTGTCGATACCCGGATCACACGCAGCTCCCACATCCCTGACGGAGTGGCGTCTGTCTGCCGCTCAAAGACTTTCACACATGCTTCATATTTCGCTGCTGATATTATTTAATGAACCTCAGCGATGGAACACGCGATTTGAATTTGATGGTAGCAACACAACAGTCTTTAAAAAGTTGGGCCACTTTTTGAAGCCGTGTTTACCTCTGAGCAGCATCCCCTCTACTTTAACTACAGTCTGGAAACTGAGGAGAGCAGCTGCTGGACCTTTGGGAGATAAATGTGTAGAGGATTCTAGCTGCTCAACTGTCCTGGGTCTTCTTGGCCGTGTATTTCATTTCAGGAAGTGCCAAATGATTTTAGTTGGTGGAAGGTCTGGACCGCAGGCAGGCCAGTTCAGCACTCAGACTCTTCTACTACTATGTCATGCTGTTATAATAAACTTACCACAAAAAAATTTAAAAAAAAATTGAAAAAGCATCGCTACAAGAAAGAAATAATCAACCAAACATAAATTTCCTTACTTCTTGTTTAGATGCAGTATGTAGTTTAGCATAGTCTTTCTGGAATATGCATGGCCTTCCCCAAAAGAGACATCATCTCAATGGGAGCATATGTTGCTCTTAAATCTGTATATATCTTTCATCACTGATGGTGCCTTTCCAGATGTGCAAGTATCCAATTCCACAGATACTGATGCAACCCCTTATCATCCAAGAAAAGGCTTTTCGGTGCTGATAACAAACCGGGTGGTCCCTCTCCCCTTTAGTCCGGAGAATGTGGCATCCACGCTTTCCAAAAAGAATTTCAAATTTCAATTCATCTGAACGCGGAACAGTTTTCCACTTTGCTTCATTCCATTTTAAATGAGCTTCGGCCCAGAGAGGACAGGATTGTGTCCACATATGGCTTCTTCTTCGTATGATAGAGCATCGACCCACATTTGGTGATGGCACTGTGTTCACAGACAGTGATTTCCGGAACTGTTTCTGGAAGCCCATGCAGTGATTTCCATGACAGGCTCATGCCTGTTTCTAATGCAGTGCCACCTGAAGGCCCAAAGATCCAGTACTGATTTTCAGCTTTGTCCCTTTCACACAGACATTTCTTCGGATTCTCAGAATCTTTGATGTTATTATGTGCAGCAGGTGATGAAATGTTCAAAGTCTTCACAATTTTGCACTGAAAAACATTATTCAGAAATTGTTCCACAATTTGTAGATGCAGTTTTTTGTAGATTAGTAAACCTCTGCTCATCTTTACTTCTGAGAAACTCTGCCGCTCTAATGTGCTCTTTTTATCCTGACCTGAAACCTAATTCTACAGCTCTTTCTTTTTAGCACCACCTGCTTTTCCAGTCTTTTGCTGCTCCTCTCCCAACATTTTTGAGACATGTTCATTATCATTAAATAGTAAAATGCCTAATTTTAAATATTTGATGTCTTCTGTGCTCTACTGTGAAAACAGTACGGCTTTGTGATATTTGCAGATTATTGCTTTCTATTTTTTATTTACATTTTACACTGTCCATCATTTTTGGAATTGGGGTTGCAGCTTAAGTAGTGGCAGCACATTAAAACAACCAGAAAAAATCGAGCTTTCTCACAGAAGATGTAAAAAGTCAAAGCAAAGTGTAATTCACAACTAATAACTGTGCTCCATTTTATGAGAGCCAGCTCCAGGATCTGTGTATTGCTCACAAAAATGAACTGGAATGCTTTACTGGGACACTTTATGGAACTAAGTCTTCTATGACATGGCTAGGTACACTGGTACTTTTCCTGTAAATATAAATTTAAAATGTGTGCTGTGAAAATGAATGTTTTGTAGCACTTTTCAAACCACATATAACATGTTAATAACTGTTTATGATTAAAGAAGTCAAAGGGAAAGTCTAAAAATCATTTTTCTTGCTTAGCACTCATGAATCCTGAACTATTGTTATAGTTTCTCTAATAGGAGCTAACAAATGACACAAAATTGCCACGCAAACAAAACTTAGCAAATAAATAAAAATATTTTATTATTCCATCACAGACACACTCTGACCATACTGTCAAGCACATAACAGATAATCCACAGTGATCCTGGTAGTTATTTTTTAAAAATAATAATAATAAAACAACATCATTCACATCCTGGAGGCTGGAGTCATGAGTCAAAGTGAATCATTCTGTCTTCATCCTGTCTTGGCCACCTTCCGGCAGTGTTTTTACTCACAGTGTTCTCTTGAATTGGCACCTCTTTCTTCTTACCCCACTGTTATTTTTCAAATGCATACTCTCTGTGAGACGGGCATGATATATAATTTTAGGATTTTTTTTTTTTTTGTAAATGACATAAGCTAGGCAAATACTTCTTCAAATACTCCAATACTCAAGGCAAATATATTTATCAGCAATAGAAAAATATCCAGCTAGGAAAAATATGTCATCATCCTTTGTACATCAAAATATTATTACAAATACATAAAAGCAGTGCTTCCTTAAATCAAAGACGAAGAAGCTGGGTATTAGTGACCGAAGAAATCTACTCTGAGTTCTGGTCAGTTAACCCGATCAGAGACTCTAGCAGGTGGGTGCTCGACTCGTACTGTGGCAAACTAACAGAGCTGAACAGCTGGAGGTGGTGAAAACTGTCTGGGTGTCTGTGCCCTTTGAAGGAGCTGTGCAGTGGTCCGCAAGGGTAGTCGCTGTCAAAGAACTCCAGGTCGGAGTCAGAGGACAGACTCAAGTCCATGTATCTGCCAAAGGAATAGTCCACAGTGGGGGAGGGGGTGTTTGGCAAACCCTCGAGAGAGTCATCGTCAAACACATCTCTGGGTTGATTCGCATTTTCGTCAAGATAATCTGTCACCGAGTTCCTGTTTACATTGTCTGTGAATGTGTCAACTGTGTGTGGTCCCATACCGTCAGTAGTACTGCTGTGAGTGCCAGAGCTGCCGCTGCTGCTGCTGCTGCGCTGTGTCAGTGGGTCTCTTTGATGCCTCGCTTGGCTGTAAGAGGAGTAGTTATTATTTTCCGAGTCACAGAGACTAAGGGCACGACTCAATCCCCCATCAACTTCAGGAAGGTTGTGACCACCGCTGCAGCATCCTGCTGCATCACAGTCAGATGAAGAACAAGAGGATTCGGTCATGTCACTGCTGCAGCTGTTCTCCTCCACTACCAAGCGCTCTGGGATTAAATGGAATGAAGAGGTGGTGGGCATGGTGAGAGGAAGGCCAACCTCCTCTGAGGTGAAGCCAAAGGGACAGCTTTTGTCCTGTGCATTCTGCTCTGTACAGACCTCCTCCTCCTCTGCATGTTGAAGCTCCTCTGGAAGACCAGCCGGCTCCTCTGGGCTCTGTTTTTCTTCTTGCAAACGCTGATCCAATTCCAGTCTCATGACGGTGTGGATATAATGAGTCTGCACGTGCCTGGAGTCAAACTCGATGCGTCCCTGAATGTTTCCACAGCTGTCCTTAGTGCAGCCACATGGGAAATTGAAGCGGTCCACCTGTGTGTGTCACAGACAGCAAAGAAGAAAAATTGAGTGAATTACTCAAAAACAAAACCTGCTGATTCACCTCAGTGATTCACTAATTCTCAGTGAATCCATGAATCACTAAGAAACAAACGCAAGTGATAACCATAAAATAAGATAACCATCAGCCAGCACATGATTATATCCATTTTTTGGTGAAAAAATTCTGGTTATGTGGAGATGTACCTGGCACTTGATGCCTGCTAGACTGCATGCACAGGTCTCCAGCTCACAGAAGCCTTGACAGTCACATCCACAGGTCTCTCTAGAGCGCCGCAAGGCATGAAGCTGCCTTTTCTCGTCCCTGTCAATGAACTTGACCCCTGCTGCTTGGAGGATGGCTTGGCGTTGTTTGGAGGAGAATGGCTGAAGGAAACCTCTGTCCTCCTGGTCACTATCACTGATGTCGCTGTCAGTGTTTTCATCTGGGATTTGATCCACAGTGAGACTGTCTGCTCCTTGTTGATCAATAGACCCACTGGTAAGCAGCTGGAATGAACACAACAGATAAAGTAAGAGGGCCGTCATGCAGGGAGGGGCTGCAAAAGTTTAAAAATCAAATGCACTTACTTCGCGTTTTAATGCCTCAAGCTGCTCTTCCCTCCGTCTTTCTCTGAACCTCTGTCTGCGCCTATGCCGTTGTTCCAGCGCATGCTCGGACACTGTGTACCGTTGAAGGCTGGTGTGCCTCCGCACCATGCCAAGCGTGGCACCTCCACGGCTGGGCACACTGGTAAAGCCCTGGCAGCGTGGGAAGCTGAACACTGTCACCTGGTCAAAGCGTACGCTGCTCGGTCTGCTTGCAAGCTTAGGCCTCTTCAGGATGGAGTGAGCTGGTTGTGTTTAGAAAATAAACAGCAATACCATCACATAAACTGAGAACTAACTGGTCATGTTATAAAGTAAGCATCTGATGTGTTAGTAAATGAGATTATAAAGACTACATACTATAAAACATGAGCATGTTTGTCAGCACAATCATGGTTAAAAAAAACAAACAAACTGATGCAATAAGAAATAAGAGTATTTCATGTACAGAGAAAATTTTGGTGCTTCCCAAACAAACAGAAATCTTCATTGTTATAATAAACAAATTTTTTAAACCAGTTTTGTAAAACCAGTTTTGTAAATTACCCATGAATAATACATGTGTATCATATGGTTAGAAATAGCTTCTATGTTTCTGACAACTAAGGTGAACGGATCATGCTTGCTTGTCATTTTCTCCTCCCCAAAACACCCATTCAGAGCCAGGAAAGAGATTTATTTTTGGTTTACTTCAGTAGGAACGACTAAGAAATGGATTTCAAGATGAAACACTCCCAGGGAAGAAGGAAGATATTACGGCTTAACAGTGACAGAAGAAAAAAAAAAACTTCATTAGATGAAGCGTAATGACTGTGTACTTTGAATATAGTCTCATTCCCCCGAAATTCACCTCCTTAATAATGATAAAAGATATGCATCTATTAAGTTATTATTCTTTCCCTTGTTTTTGGTTATATGTAAATATACTGTTATAGTGATCTATGCTCATAGTAAACATGGCCAAAATTTGAAATGATGGTCCACCTTTTGCTGGCAGCCAATCAGAAGAAGAGGGAGGGGAGATAAAAGACAGTGGAATAAATGAGGGTCTTTTTTATGTTTCCAAATTATTGTCAGAAACAAATCTATTTTGTCATTTTGAACCAGTTTGCTAGTATGTAGCTTGCTTTTTCAGGAGCAATGCCACACTCTCACAGAGTCCTCCTTGCTGAATGTTAAGTGCTAGTTTGAAGTACCATTTAAGTGCCTTTCCTCCTAATTTCACATGAAGCACAATTCCAGGAAAAGATTCCTTTATGTTTGATAATAGAGGCCCAGAGCAGGGCACAGGCTCTGCAGGTCTCAGCGTGGCCACTAGGGGACACACTACAGGTGCTTCACTGCAGAGGCCAGGGTCAATAGTTGAACACACATGTACAAAGGAAATACCAAGACAGGGGTCGATTGCAACAACAGACTGATCAGCAGAACAGAGTGGGGGGGGGGGCGTGACCTCCTCCCCCACCTCCACTATCACCACCACCTACTGTCTGCTGCTACTTGGGTGTTTATCAGAGTATAATTAGATACTGGCAGTTTAGTTTTCAGTCTATTCATCAGGTTACTGCTTGATCTAACAGTTTGGCTTCAACAAATTGCCTGACCTTCACACATAACTGAGGCTGAACTCCAGTTGCAAAAGTCAGTAAACAAGGGCGACCAGCTGACTAAGCTTGCCTCAGCTGCTGTTTGTCCAGGCACTTCCACACCGAATCTATCAAGCCTAGCAGATGCCACGTTTGTCCTGTCCAAGAGATTACTGTAAATATTCTGAAAACATCTCTCCAGACCCTTTGTTTGTTTGGACATGACCCGAGCAATGTGCATGGCTCTGTCTTTCCCTCCTCCAGCTCGTTTTTCCCCTATTTTCACCTCCAGATCCTCTCATTTTCTCTGTGGTGAATCATCGGCCATCCACGGGCCCCTCTCTTTCTCTCCTCTGGCTGTCAGTGTCATTATGAATCTTTGTCCTTCGGGACACTCAGTTTCTTCTCTGCCTCCATCTCCCATGTGCATGTTGTTGTGGTGGTCTCTCTCTCCCTCCTTCTGTGTGTCACTTTCCTTCTCGTTTATGTTTTGTGTTAGTGAAGTGAATTTTGCTTTAGAGGCTCCACTATTTGTTTAGCGGCACCTGCATACATATTTACAAATCTGTAATTGTATCAGCCTGATTGCCCCATACTTTAACGTCTATGGCAAGCCTGTTCTTTGGTGGAAGTTTAAGGACTTCACAGCACAAACTGCGCATCAAATGTTGTCACTATAAGCGGCCTCATGATATTTGAATAAAGCCATTCGATATGGCTTGTTTAAAGTAACCCTGCTATTTAAATTGATTCCACAACTTCCTGCTGCTTAAGCAAATTATCTTCTACACAACTGGCCGGGCAGTCCAGAGGCGAGCCATCCTGTCTCTGAGTCTTATCTAGAACAGCTCTAAGGTTAGCGTTTTCATATCAGCCAGTCATAACTGCGCTGCTGCAGGGTGATAAGAGACACTCCTATAAACCACTGATGGGAAAGTAGACAGATAAGGAAGGTTTGCATTATTTGAAAGTTGGGGGACAAAAAAAAGGGGGGGGGCTCACTGGTTTGAAGACTTACTGGGCAAACTGGTGGATGAAGCAGGGCTGCGAGGTGTGAAATCTTGATTTTCAGAAGGGCCGCTCTCTCCGTCGGACTCCAACTCTGAGGAGGCAGGAGAGGAGAGGGAGGATAGAGGAGAGGGTGAGGAGGAGGAGGACGAGTAGGCATTGTCATCAACCTCTGCAAACTTTCTCTTAAGGACGCCTCTCATTGTTGGGCTGTGGTGGCAGATACACATTCTGCAGAGACAGAAAGGAAACAGGGGGCATTAGCTTGAATAATTCATGCTTATACACGAAGGAGAAAGCATAATTTTAGCCATTTAAACATAGACCATGTGTAAATCAACACTTTAATACTGGAATAACAATTCATAACAACTAAAAGAGCACTGTGACAGCTCCCACATGTAGGGGAAACTGAAAACATAAACAGCACATTTTGGAAGCTGAAAGAAAGACAGGTCTTCCTGTTGAAAGCTGCATGTCAGCTGGTCAAACCAGTTTCAGGCCACAAGTTTGTTTAGGCTAATTCAATCTTGATAGGGATTATCCTACAATGTCACGTTTTGTAAGTGGAACAATGTGAAGTAACAACACTAACAACAAGATGAGCATTTTAAAAAGAGTAATTTTTTTAAAATCCAACACTACTACTTCTTTTCCCCACTGAGTAATTAACATTCCAGTAATTCCTCAAGTTGTTTTCTTTTTTTGTGTGTGTGTGTGTGTGTGTGTGTGTGTTTGTGTGTGTGAAGAATTCATGGAAACGGGCTGTCCAGTGGTTGTGTGCTAAGAGCTGGGGTGGGTGTGGGTGTAATGGTTCAAGTGAATGCTATTTTTGGATGTGAACATGGAAATACAAGCTCTGAGGGCTGCAAACTTTGGCAAGATTTTTCCTAAACTAGAAAAAGTAAAAGTGAGTAGTAACAGAAAGTAAAAGCTGTCAGGCAGAACGTGTCTATTTACTGCTAGTTTTAGGGCTGCAGCAGATGACCGCTCTTGTTCAGCCAAAGATTTTATCAGTTAATTGACTGACTGGGTTGAGTCATAAAGCTCTGATAATGCGGAGCACAATTTCCTCAAAGACTATGTGTGGATTATGGGTGTTTAGCTTTGTTTGAGAAACAATCCAGAAACAACAAAATATACATAATATTGTAGAAGCCAAAGAAAGTCAGTGAATACGGAGGTATTTGGCATTTTGAGGGTAAAAAAAATTCAATATTCAAGACAGTCTGAATTCATTTTGTCTGAATTTGTTGCACCTCCACAGACAATTAAAATGTGTGTGTGAAGTCTGACACTCAAAATCATTTTATAACTCATACTTTTCTTTCCCAACAGTTAGAGCCATCTGCACTGAGGATGCCATCATGATCCATTAGGCAACCGTAGTAAGAACACCTGGGGACCAGGATTTAGACTGAACTTAACACAAAAAACTGAAAACTTACTGCATTCCCCCACAGTTACACCAGGAACATTTCTTCCTGTCAGCGAAAAGGAATGTAAACCACTGCCCTGACAGTCTCTCACTGCACTCACACCAATGCACAGTCAACAAGGGTCCACATGGGGCTTCTGATTGTCTGCAGTAAGCAAATGCCTTAAACCAGTGAGCCTGTGTGTGTGTGTGTGTGTGTCCCAGCAACTTCCTAGATCCATCAGCAAATATGAGTCGAAACAAGAGACAGCTTAGCTCCTACACTGTTTACACAGAAAAGCCCATTGCTACAAAAGCAGCTGGAAAGGAATTTATCTCAGGTGAAGAGCATCTGCACAGTCAGGCTGAAGGTTCCCAGAAATAAAGTGAGAGTTATGTCTAATTAATACTGCAGCGCAGTGTTATTATAGCACCCTCTCGTTCCAGTTCCATCACATTTATTACATTTAATATCTGAAAGAGCAGAGAAGCCACAGTGCTCGTCTAGGTGTCCGCTGAGACCACATCAATAATTTAAAGGTTCAAAACAGCAGCAGCAGCAGTGGGTAGTGCACGTGCGCGTTCACGTGTAACAGTAAGAGGGCGGTACTACACTGTGTTAATACACAGAAGTCATTAAGAAGAGGCTGCGGGACTTTTTCGTGCTGGAAAAACGTGCTACAACACCATAAATGCCACAATAACACAAGGAACAATAAAGCGTTCAGACACACTAAATCCCTGGAGGAATGTTACGCGGGGTTTTCACTGGAAGAGGGTAGGAGTCGTTTCCTGCTTGGCATAATAACAGTCATTAGGCAGCTGACCTCTTCACCTCGCGGAGGGAGACACACTCGGCGATCATATCGGCCACAATGACAACACTGTTCCCCCCGCTGCAGCACAACCGCTTGCGGGCACGGTCCCATTTAAACCAGCGTGAGCACAGCAGCAGACACACAAGTTTGCTTCAACATTACTTTGATCTGAGACTCACATTAAGAGTTAAGCAGTGAATTTCTAGTGTAGAAACAGTAAAATTGGCTGCAATGGTCCAGTAAATCACATTTCACAGAAAATATGCTACGTAGTTCTTATAAACAGTGAAAAAGCTTTAAATATTTAAGGTCACTCTATAGGCTAAAGTAATTACTGACAGAGACGCTTTTTCTGAATTACTCACCACGAAGTAAAACGCAGGATAATAACAAAGAAGGCTCAAACTGACACAAAGTTATGGGTCCTGTCCGCCGTCCAACCAGCTGAGCATTGTGTGTCCGTTTGTGTATAAAGAAACACAGTAGTACCAGTGTGATCATGAGAGGACTGGCTGGAAGCTCCCAAAGACGCCAAACATATCAACAAGATAGTTCACGCCCCTCGACGACCTCGCACATGCGCACAACCTCGCGCAATGAAGTCATTAGCCTCGACGTAAACGGTTCAAGAACTTAATATTTACCCACAGGGAAATTTTTAAAAAATTACATAATTACTCCTTTGTACTATATTACTCTTTTTAACCGTCCTTTCGTTCAGTCTTGCGGCTGAATAAACCGGAAGTGCCGGGCAGGTAATCCTCTTGCTTTCCATAAACTCTCTGCGGCTCCCCTGTCTGTCTTGACGCAGACGGTGACACACGCAGAGGCGGGAGACGCCTCTCACCCACCGCTGCCCACAGATTCCTGTCTGCTGTGTTCACGCTGTACTGTTCCCACTGCTGATGTGCTGGTAAATAACCTTTAAACCTCCAGCTGGTGATTATTATCAGAAGGCAGTGAGCCACTATTACAAACAAGTTAGGACACGTAGTGCCTTGGAAACGTTTATGTTTATTTCTCTGGATGTTATTTTTTATTATTTTATTATTTTTTTTATCCAATAACAAGAAATCAACTCATTTAGAGAAGGTGGACAAGTACAAATAAGTAGATAAATGAATAATAAAAAGTTAAAATAAATAAAACAATTCTTTTTTTTAGCTTCTCGTGGCTTTTTGTGTCTTTGTAAACCACCTTTAGACCTCTAATAAAAATTATTACACAATCATCAAAGGTGAAACACAGCCCTTGATGTTTGTGTTATTTTACTGCAATATATTTCTTGCTATAGGAGTCGTGGTTCTGTTCAGGCACTTCTTTAAGACACTTATTGCAGTGCAGAAGATTGAAGATGGTCAGGATTATGGATTTGGATGTAAAGCCTCTGCCCCGTTCAACGCAAAGAAAAATCCTCTTTCTTGCTTTCACACCATACTCCTTACAAGCAGATGCTGTCGTAAATGAAAGCTTAACATATGTGCACGCACTGGTTTTCTTACAGCATAAAACTTGTGAGTGAGTAAAGGTAAAGCAGCTGGATTAAGATCCCAGTGCCTCAGCTTTTAAAGATAATCACAGGCTGTACACTCTGCATCCCCGACTGGGAGGAAAATGAAGCTCAGGGAGACTGCTGAAACACAGCAACAGATTAACAGATGGACAGACAGATGAATGGAAAGATGGACAAGCCCAAAATACTCCTGAGTTTGAGCTCTGACCCCCTGTGTTGATACAGAGCTGTGCATCAGTTCGAAGGGTTAAACAAAAACTGCACTAATACCCAAATATCTGTTGGTCCAAATCCTCTGGTCCGAAGAAGGGCTGCTCATCCCGACTTCAACACTCTGTGGAAGTGTGTTACGAGAGAGTGACCCACTTTGGCTGGGATCACTGTAGTGCACTGTGCGCGTGTGCTTCTCTTCCACTGACCTGCGTGGGGAGTAAACAAAGAGGAAAGTAAACAGCAGGAAAAGAAGGATTATAGTGTTGAGAAACGGCACATAAATAAAGACATGTTTGTTCTCATCTGCTAAAATTAGAATTCTCTCTGGATATTTGAAACAAGGTAGATTTTGCAGCTTGAAGGATCCTCTGTGAGATCTTTGTGTGACTTACTCATAACACATGATCAAAGTGCTACGTGAGGCTTCATGTGGCTATTTATAGCACAATCACACTGCTTGGACTAAAATACATTTGAGCAAATACAGTTGGAGTTTCCTGTTCCTTTTTGCAGGCTGTTACCACACACGGTGTGACTGCACTGCACGCTGTGTCGTAGATGTGTCAGGTGGGTGGTCTTTTTTCACACCAGTGCAGCAGAGAAAGTCAAGTTTTTATTGCTACAGTTTGGTAATATTCAGCCATTCCTCAAACAGTTTACCATATTTATTCACTGTATCAGTGCGGCTAACACAGTGTAAACTGACCCAGACACCTGACCTGATTCCTTCAGTTTTCAGATTTAAAACCTCCCACATGTGGCCACTCGGTATCAGTTCATTATTTTAGAGCTGCTTTCCTTAACGCATGTATTCTGTATATTGATCCTGTCACCTGTCAGTAGATCATTGGTGCAAAGCACTGCTGCTCTCTCGCTTCACAGTCCAGGTTACATAACTTAAGTTAACCTACATTCTGGCAGCCTCTCAGGTTGCTGCCATTGGCTTTAGTCAAGCTGTGCCAGCGATGGCCCACATACAGCAATAATACTGGTGAATTCTGACAAAGCTTTAGGCATGTAAAAGTCTGCCCCAGTTTCTCCTTCCTTCATACTTGTGGTTATTAACTCAAGGATTTAGATAATATAGTATAGTATAGTATAGTATAGTATAGTGTAGTATAGTGTAGTATAGTACAGATAGATAGATAGATAGATAGATAGATAGATAGATAGATAGATAGATAGATAGATAGATAGATAGATAGATAGATAGATAGATAGATAGATAGATAGATAGATAGATAGATAGATAGATAGATAGATAGATAGATAGATAGATAGATAGATAGATAGATAGATTTTCTCCCTCTCTGTGAATGGTTGATGTCTTACATGTACACATGAGCTGGCTCTTTTTTACACAGCCTCTGATGTCATTTGATTCGTCACCATGGTCACAAGGGCAAATATAGCCCAGGCGTTTCTATTTTGGAGGACAGTGAATCACTATGCTTGCCTTCATCAGCATCATCATCATCATCATCATCGTCAACATTATTACTATCATTGGAGTCTTTTTTTTTTTGTCAGTGCTGTTCTTGGCTTACTATATGATCTTTTTTTTTTAACTTCAGCTTTACTCATCTCATCTAATTTATATTTGTGTCTGTGGAAATCACATCAGAGTTTTGGTCTCTAGAAGGTTTAAAGGCATGCTTTTAGTGGGTATTTGGGGATTTCTATTAAAGCTCCTGAAACTTGGTTTTAAATATTAAAGGGGAGACTATTCTGCTCATTTCCAGCTCCAGTTGTTTTGTTTTGTTTTTTAACATTTATTCTTAGATTCTACCAGCACAGCTCTGCATGATTTACAGGTCAAAAATAATTTATCTTACACTGGGCCCTGATGCAGGCTCCTTTTTTTTTTTTAATTATTATTGGCTGCCTCTCATAAGCAGAAGGCTACCATAAGGAGAACATGAACTGCTGCTGACTCACTGATTGTCTCGTTGTTTATCTTTCACAAAGTGATATTTTAAGTAATACTGTATGGGCAAATAAATGAGTAAATTTGGTACTCAGGAGTATTTTTGAAATAACAGTAAAGAAAGCTGTAAAGAATCATAGAGAGGAATCTCACAGTTCTTGGGGGAAAAAGAAGAAGAAATAAAAGTCTCACTTTCTCCACTGCTGAAGGTACAGATAAAGACTACGGTTAAAATTTCACAACAGTGACACCTGAAGTGATGGGTCAACTGCCATCCTTTTGTCTGTGCAGTAGTGTGAGTTCAGGGGGTGACACCAGAGAGCTTCCTGTGACTCTGTGGCCACAGAGGGTGATATGTTATCTCTGAGGCAGAGTGTGCTCTACATGCATAAGCTCTAAGGTTGATTTGGAAAAAGCACCATACTTGTATGTAATGACAAAATGTGTATGTAACAATAAAATGACGTGCAATTAAATGCATTTACTTACTATCATTGTAGCTGTAATACTGCAAGATAATGGATGCAAACAAACTATTTTATCAAATGAGTTTATCTCTACAATTATTTTCCAAAGACTGTCCGCTGCAGTATTGTTTCTAAGGCAAGTCAAACTGGAGCTCAGAGTGCAAAGTAGGTTACACAACAATTTTCTACATAAGTGATCTTATCTGTAGCTTCATGTGAGCGACTCAAGCTGTAACAGCAAAGCAGCTATATGATTGGGTTTGACGCCCCCCCCTTCAACAATGAGCCTCTTGTCAACAAAAGAGCTGTGGTGACCTTTCTCACAAACTTAAAAACCTTGCCTGAGTTATGCATCATGCACCCACAAGGCATTTTCCACCAGGCTACATAGTAAAATGCATCATTGAGTAGAGGTATATTTCCTTCTGTCTGTGCTGTGGCAGCTTCATTATGCATTCACAATTACAGACTACCAAAGTTATGTGAGTGCACAAAGTGTGTGTCTCTGTGTGTGTTCCTGTTCTTCTGTTGCCCGGCTGATTGTGCCTGGCTGTCAGCCCTGCAGTGGGAGCTCCCGTGCTCTCTGAGTCCCTGCACAGTGTGCTCTGCTGTTGGTGTTGTCTGTCACATGTGGCTCCATGTGAGGCTTTTGCAGGAGCATGCAGCAGCAGGAGCAAGAGACCTGCTCTGCTCACAGCTGTTTAGGCCAGTACTGACTGCTCTGTGGAACGGTGTGGGTGAGACTGTCTGCCCCCCCCCCACACACACATGCTCGTTGATTGCCTGGCTCTTCTTCCATTACAGCTGGCAAAACACATGCAAAAGGCTAAGATGGTTAAACACATGATTCTTTCTTCTCTCTGTGATTTCTGACCACATTTTTCCTGTTATTTAGTATTTGTGAAAAGCATTAAGGTATTTAGACATTAAAGTATTAGATCTGCATTAGATGTGTGTGTGTGTGTATGTGTGTGTGTGTGTGTGTGTGTGTGTGTTCAGCAATCCTTTAGTGTTGCAAAACAAAGCTGTTGTGATTTATGCATGTGGACATGGTAAACTGTTAAATATGACAACAATTTCCTGTAAACAAGAAAGTAACTATGATGCCCTTTAAACACATCAACTGTATTGTAAATGGATGAAGGATATCACTCTGATGCCATCTGCTGGTGTCTCTTCCTCTTTGTCTATGGGGCAATGAATTAATCGCTTTCATCAATGGAGTTTTGACTCAGGCCTCCCAACACATATTTGAAATGTCTTTTTCCCCCATTGGGCTTTACTTGGTTCGTGGGTGTGTCTATTTTGGAAAAAGAAGAGAACTGAAAACTCATTAGAATGTAAAAACATCTGAACCAGTTTATTTTCCTGCACTTCTACACAAGAAACCCTAAATACCTTTTACATATGTGGTCATTAGAGGGCTCTATAAACACTTAGATGTGTTTTGACACAAACTACAGATCTGTGCAAAAGTACTGAACCACCTTTCATTTCTTTATATTTTCATTTCTGTTCCTATTTCCTTTCATTTCTGTTCTTGTTCTTCTTCTTTCTCTGGTTTCTTCTGTTAAGCCACTAAACACTGACCTATGAATCATTCAAGCAAAAAACAGGCACCTAACTCCAGCGAAAAATCTGTGTTGTGCCTACAAAAAACACAACTTAGCAAAGAATCAAATTTATATTGCGTCTGTAGGCACTTTATTACTCGCTGCCTGCCACAAAACACATTTATTTCCATTTCTTTACCTGAATCTACAAAAAAGCAAAAAGGTAACACAGTCTGACAGACATAAAGTATTACTTTTGCACCAACAAGGTGATTCCCAAATACCAAATTAACTTTTGGCATTTACAATTTTAGGTAATCAGAAAAGTCATATGTATATAAAAAAAAATCCCAGCTCGCGCCACGGGCAGTCCTTGTTCTCCATGCTTGGGTCCTCTACCAGAGCCCTGGGAGCCCGAGGGTCTTTCACAGTATCTTAACTGTTCCCAGGACTGCACTCTCCCAGTTTGGGGGTCACTGCCTTGAGTGTTTCAATTACCACAGGGACCACTGCTATTTTCACCTTCCACATCCTTGGTATTTTTCGAGCTTTTTGTGTTCCTTCTTCTTGATGTTGCCATCACTTGATATTGCAACGTCTATCACCACTACCTTCTTCCTCTGTTTGCCCACCACTACTATGTCCAGTTGTTTAGCCATAACAAGTCTGTATCTGGAAGTCCCACAGGATCTTAGCTGTGTTATTCTTGACCATCCTTGGAGCCGTATCTTATTTTAACCTCAGGACTTCCCTGTCATGCTTGGTACAGATGTTCCTGTATACTATGCCAACCACTTGGTTATGGCATTCCATGTATGCCCTGACTGCTAGCATCTTGCACCCTGCTGTTATGTGCTGGATTGTCTCAGGGGCATCTGCATAGCCTGCACTTGGGGTCTTGCCTGGTGTGGTAGACCCCAGCCTTTATTGATCTTGTGCTTAGAGCTTGTTCCTGTGCTGCAATGATTAGTGCCTCTGTGCTGTCTGTCAGTCCAGCTTTGTCCAGCCAATGTATGCAATGTTGCCTTCTGGTAGTGCAATCCCCTCAGTTCTGACTACCTTCCCTCTCTTTGTCACCAGCCGACTACACTTCTCCAGTCCGAATGACATTCCAGGAGGGGGCTGATGGATGCTCCATTTCGTAGTTGGTATCCATAGCCGGTGTGTGTGTGTGTGTGTGTGTGTGTGTGTGTTCGTCAGGCCTTTCCTCATTTTGATGCACACTTTAAACTTCAGCAAGTCATCTTAACCATGTTCACAGGCCTAAAACCACTGAGTTGCTGCCATGTTATTTCGCTGATTAGACATTTGCATTAATGAGCAGTTGAAGAGGTGTAATTAATAAAGTGGTTGATGAGTGTATATGTTTGTCATTGTATTCACTTACAAACACAGCAAAGCAGCTGCAGGTGAATGCAGGCATTAGCTCTCTGCTATTGTGACAGAGCCACTCGCAGAAGCACTCAGAGTTTGTAGGTTGGAGGCCCTGTAAAACTGTAAACCTTAAGATATCCTCTGTAAACTATAAAATCCTTTGGGATATAAAATTTATGTGCCAAAATATAAAGTCACCCTTTGAGCACTAGCAGACTTTAATCATCAACAGAATGGGCTCTTCATCAACTTACATGCACCGTCAGCTTTTCTGGTACTTTGTGCTTTGTACTTTGCTACTGCAGAACAGCAGTAGCAGCTGAACATGTTATCATCTTTTTAAGCATACTGAGGAATGGGAGATGGATGAATGCCACTCTTGCTGCTGGTAACACAGTGACTCGGGTAAGGCGTGAGAGGTGCAGATAAAATGCTGCTGCTCTGGGTTTTGGCCTGACATACAGTAACAGAGCGGCTATGCCAGGCATTTCAGCACGGACATCTGACTGGACCAGCTGTCACACAGGTCTGCTCTCTGGTTTCTCACTGTTTTGAATGCCTCACACTGTCAGCACAGTCATTAGTGTTTAAATATCAAATGGAAAGCAACAAAATTTACAGAGAGACAGATACTAAAAATGTATTTTGGTGATATGCTTCACACAATAAAGGCAAATAAAATCTGCAAAATGTAGCTTTTATTCCATGCACATGGCCCTCCATTCATAAACGCCAGTGTTTTATTGCTCTATCAGACAAAATTCATCAGGTGATATTATCATGGCAAATGCCATATCCGGAGGCCTTGAATCACAAGGTGTTAAAGGACTTTGACCACTAGAAATTGCCGTGTCTTGTGAGAGATGCTCCTAAACCACAAGTAAGACAGAAAGAGAGATGCAGTGGTGACAACTTCTTCTCCTCTTCAGGTTTGGAGCTCAATATTCTTTGTGATCTTTCAGATAGAACAACAATTTTTTTTTGCACTGATAATATCGTAACTACTTTACAGCTAATAGAGTTAATCTTTTACATGAGCTGGACAGAATATAAATATGAAGATAAATTCTCTGTTCAGAATTACGATGTCATTTTTTCATTCTTATTTTAAATCATTAAATGACCTTTAGCAACAGCAATCTTACTGATCATATAATAACGCAGTCAACTTTGGGTTTGCTGCTTGAGTGCAGGCCTTCATAAACATTAACAGAGTCATATGACCATCAGTGTCTGTTAAACCTCAGTTATGTTCTTCAATTTAAGAATATCAGATTTAGAGTTTATTGATGAATTAAAGAAAAACATCTATGGACTTGATCTATTCAAATTTTGAAAGCTCTCAGTTTGATGGAGAACCAGTGTTGTTGCTTAAAATCATATATTTGCTGCTTTAAATTGCAGCTGTCATTCAAAGGACTACTATGGCGGTATTTGGCCTGAGGAGGACCCAGTCCTTGAAGAGTCTTTCTGGGGTTCAGGAAAGGTCATGGGTCATGCCAGTTTCCACCCGCTGGGAGAGAAAGTCTGTCTCTCAGCTGGTGCAACAGTAAGTTCTGCTAAGGCATATACACATTTATAGTTTATTCACAGGCACTTTAAACTCATCCATTTATACACATTTCCAATAAAACTGTCCTAATAGTTACCAAAGCTGTGCTGACCTAAGGAGTCCTGAAAAAGCAGAGCAAAATCTCGAGGTAGGCACCTACACCTGTGTTTGTCTCACTGATTAAATGTAACTACTGCTAAAACTGAAAATCACTACTACTGCCTTTAGCTGTCTGAAAGCTGGGTGGATGGCGGCTGGAGAAGGGTGGAGAGCAGTGAGAATGTGGCCCTCTGGGGATCAGGAAGGAGCTCTAATCTGTCCAGGAGTCGCTCCATGGACTTCCTCCCTCAGAGGGAGACTACAGGCACCAAAGCTCTGTGTGCCCTGTTTGAGTCCAAAGCCACCCTGCAGCAGGGCTTCAACAGCAGCCCTCGACTGAACATAAGTGCAGGTGACAGCATGGCAGTGAGAGACTACCCTCTGCAGGACAGGAGAAGTCATAACACTTTTCTAAAGGACGCAGCTACACAGGTGTGTGAGTTGCTTACATTAGCAATGTTTTACATGAAACAAATCATAACATTTTTCTGAAGTGTTAGTCTTGTGCTGTGCACTGGCTATGTGTGACTGATTGATGCTCTGAAAGTAACATAAGTATCAACCAACTCTTAACCAAAGTGTCAATGAATCTTTTAAACTGCATTTAGTTTAATTCTTAGCAGACCCACGCTGTGCCAACTAAAATGAGACACAGGGTGCTATGGCATTAGAAGCACCATCAAATGTCTTTTGTAATTTTCTTCATGATACCACAGAGAGCCACTCAAGTGGAAGGAAGAAAGGCTGTGAATGGGCTTCCAGAGTTTCATGACAGAACACCCAGACAGTTTTCTGGTGAGTAGTGGCACTTCATTTCATATTTACTACAAGTGCTGACATCAAAGAGGGGATATGGGGTGGGTGCCAGGGTTCCCTCAAAGCTATGAGGTTCATAATCACTTTAGGTAAGACAACTGGACACTTTTTAAGCCATTTAATATACATGTTCCTGACAGCTCTTTGAAATATGAATGTAGGCACATTCATCTTCACATGTCAAACAACAGTTCTCAAGTGTATCAAATGAATCTATATTAGGTTTCCACAGAGCAAACATTTCAGGATCAAGGCCCAGTATTTAAAGTGCCACAATGTAAACCCTGACAGAGTTTACTAAGCAGCAGCAAGCCGTATGGTGTTTGGTGGTGGGAGGAAAAAAAGCTAAATAAAGAAAAGGATGTAGTGGTGTAAATGCATAACTATGTGCCTGGCACACATGCTTAAGATAGGGCTGAGACTGTCACTAACAGTTCTGACCGTGACGCAGGCCTCGACCCTCTGAGCCATGCCTCTCCGAGACCTGGGACTGATATTGCTTCAGCATACTGACGTCCTTACCCTGTGATGAACCTGGTATAAGTAAGGGGCAGATAGTAAAGTCAGCTGACATCTACACACATTGTGCTCTTTCCAAAATAAAGGTGAAATATTTGGTAGCACCTCATAATACAGCCCACAACTTATGGGATTATTCCCCCACCATTCACAATTGGATTCATTTGGATTTAGGGTGAAATTTTCCAAATGTCTAAATTTTCTAAATATCTAAAATTACGGGGTCCTAATGATACTTAAAAAGTAGTTGCTGTGGAAAAACAGAAACAACTGGCAGTTTAAACAAATATACTGTGTTGTAAGTAATGAGCAGCTTTGGAACATTTTAAAAAATTGAATTGGGATCAAGGCCGTTTGGAGGCCAGGTCAGTGCTTTGGGATCCGTGTCATGTTCCTTTAGCTGTCTTTGCAGTGTGGGGGTGTACATCGTCCTGTTCAGTGGGGTGCATGCTGGCCCACGACAGTGTTTAAGATTGTTGGTGACATCCACATGAATGCCAGGAGCCAACTATAACTTACCAAAATAGGTCCATTTGTGTGTTTTTTTGTTGACTGCCAAGCACCCACTGACACAGATACTATTGGACCCACCCAGTGCCTGCTATAGAAGGTGACAATGTATCTGTGGGAGTGGGAGATGAGGGGGGTGTCCCAGTCCAACAGTGACTAACAGAGGTGACTGACTCAGGCGAGTAGCAGCAGCCAGCCCACCATCCCAAAATAGCCAAAGTCTTCCACTGGAGCAGCAGGCACTGATAAAAATCAGCTGTCACCAAGGCCACGGGACTAGAAAGAGTTCAGTCACAGTGAGCACTGATAGAGGAGACAGGCTGTACTACACACATCACACATCACAGGGGCCCCGGGAGCGAACACAGCAGAGATACACGGGGAAGTGACAGGGAAACAGCGCTGGATGGTACTTTAGTGAGTATATATTCATTTTATTCACCTGAGGTCAAATGGTGTGAATGTGTCATTAAAGTAAAATTACAGTAGAAGTATATGATGACAGGGAAAGGTACCTTAATGTACTTGTAAATGTTTTGTATTATTGAACCTTATTCTAATTTGATCCAGTCAGATGTTGAGCAACATTTTTTTCAGCAGTAATTACAAAGATGAAAGCATATTTACTTTGAAATGACTAACTTTGCTCTTGTCTTTTTATGAGTGATAATAGAGCTATAAAGGCTACAAAGGCTGTAGTGCTGTGAACATAATGCTGGCATCTTCATTAAGTGTTAAGTGCCCATCAACCTTCCAATTTCAAACAAATGGCTGAAAACAGAAGTCATCTGTTAGATGGTCAGTCTGTTTCCTTCTCTCTATCTTCAGAAACACTGGAAAATGAAAGCACAGTAATGGAAATAAGAATGAACTCTTAGAAGTAGCTAAATGGTGTAACACACAGAGTCTGAGGCCCCATAAAACGAGTTGTCCTTTGGTGTGGGTTTTTAATACAGTCTGTGAATGTGGCTACAATCGCCAACAGCTGATGGAGGTAAAGGCGGTGGTGGTGAAGAACAAATACCAGCTGCATTTAACCATCATTTGTACAGCTGCCAGCATCCCAAAATTCCCTCCCATTAGCGTGCTGCTAATAGCGCCTCTTAATTCCTGAAGAATTAACTCACATCAAAGAGATGTCTGCAGAAAGTGTGGGAATCACTGAAAAGGTTCCCTGTTGTGTCAGTGAAGCCTAGTGTCACTTTAGAGTTGGCAAAACTTGGCTTTTACACATCATTATTTCATCAGCTGTTGACATGGGCTCGCGTGCATGTGTATGTGAACGTACATCGATGATAAGTGACAATCAGTTGACCTCTCAGTTGACGGGGTGAGGACTTCCACGAGGACGACCATGTCAGTCGGTTGCTTGATTCTGTCTGCTCGCCCATCTGTGAAAATGCTTTAAGTCCAGACTCGTGAGAGGCGCCAGCCCACCAGTCCATCCTTTTGTCCCGTTAGGGCTTAGTGCCTGAAAAGGGAGGCGTGTTTAAATCTGGCCATTAGTTACAGCTGGGTGGCCCGCACAACATACTGTGCTGTTGACCTCTGAACACATTTTTCATGATGCTGCTGTTGAATGTTTCCCAAATTTATCATGTTTTCTTAACTCAGATTGAGGAATGGAGTATACAGTATGGTTTTACTCAATCAAAAAAACATGTTCAGAACACCATCTGTGTTTTTTATAGGGCTGGGCGGTCGCATTCTTTTGGTCAGGTGTTGATGGTTTGATGGGAGAGAGTCCATTCAAACAATGTGCAAACAATCTGTGTCACTCCAGCTGAGCTAGCAGTTGCTGTTTTTTTTTTCTTCTTGGGTGTCATAGTCAATCCATGGTATGCAGTTTGATGATGGTCCTGGGCATCAGGAAGGCTGTGTGGGTCTATTTATCTACCAGGATCAAAGCCCGTAATCTGACTTGTTTGTTACAATATCTCTCATTAGTAAAATAAAGCATATGCAGTTTCATGCCATGATGAAAGTGAACTAGAATTCATGAGGTAACAGGAAGCTACAACAGTGATAAGACGGATTCCACCATCACTAAAAATACACAAACTGTGACCACAACTAAAAATACACAGACATAGTGTTATCATTCAACTTGTTGCTGACACTGGACACGCATGGCTTTGCTTATTTTAGGATACAACTGAGTTCCACTTTTATGCATGTCTGTGTGGTACTAGATTCAAAGTAGAAATCCCACTACTACTGACTACTGATGCATTATTGGGCAAACTGGATAAATATTCAACATTAATTTGATGTTGGATTTTACTATTGCAGATGACAAATACAGTCCGTCACTGACCAAAGGGGGCACCCCAACAAGACAAACCAGAGACAGAACATCTACTTCCTTCTCGGTGCGAGACAGATCAGCTCTCTATCTGTCCAGAGCAGCAGCTACTGAGTCCACAGGAGGCTCGACACAGCCAGTGAGTTCCTGAAATGCTTCTCATTCCTCCCCCACAAAGCGAGGTCAAGGGCTTCAGTGGGGAATGTTTAGGGTGCTAGGTCACAACAGGAGCAACTCAACACGTTAATGCATTTTTTAAAAAAATGTGTGTAACACAGTACTAATGTATATATGTAACAGATAACAATGTACAAGCCAATTTAAATCACTCTTTTCTATTGTTTTACAGGAATTCATTGGTACACTAGGAAAAAGGGCTAAAAAGAGTAAGGTACAGTATACTTCATTTAGAAACCTTTACTAGAGAATGCAGTTTCTCAGTATTGTGTGCTGTGTGTCCCAGTCTTTGCTTACACAATCAAACACACAGTAGACCTAGACTTTAGGCGGCAACATAAAATCACATTTACATTTAGATTAAAGAAACCTGAGTCTTGTAAATAATACAGTTAACAGTTCTGCATTTTAGTTTGATATTTCTGTGTGAGCAGTAGCTCCTGAAACAGCAAAGCCCAGTCAACAGGAACTGGCAGTTGGATTTTGGGTCAAATAAACTGCAGTAACAGCTTAGTTTGTAATAGTAACTGTGGGTGCATGTGGTTGTGTTGAAATGCTGAGAATCACCACAAGGTGGTGCCTCTCTGTCAGAACAAGGGCAATCATTGTGCAGTGTTTCCCTTGTTCTGCTGCTTAAGAACGAAAAATATTGTTTTAGGAATTAGTAACATATCGCTGAGGTGACATGGCACCTTTCTGAGCTAACAAGAGTTGTGAGTTGCCCGCTCTCCAAGGACACCGCCAAACTCATCATTTAACAGCTTGTTATTCCCACTTGTGTGTTCATTTCAAGGATGCACGATGCCCTTAATCTGGCTGCTTCATTTAGGTCCTATGATTTGAAAATAATTTAATGCAGGTTTAAACTGGTTACACTTCTTTAAAATAGATAAAAGCAACTAGTTATACTTGCAGCCCAGACTAGGTGTATGTGTGACATTTGCCTACTAACAGCTACGTGTTTTGGTAATCCTGGTGTGACTGAGGATGGTTTGCCGTGAAAAAGCATCGAGCGAGCATAAAGGAAGGTAAGGTATGGCTTTCCTTGCTCTGCATGCCATTCTAATATTTGCATGTATCTTGTCTAATGCTCTTTTTGTTGACTAGATGACTAGGTCCTGATAAAAAAAATTCTTCCATTTTTTTGTTTCAAGATGACTGACCAGACCAGAAAAGTCACAGTTTCACAATCATCTACTGATGAAGATGACTTGCCTCTCCCCCACCTCCCCCTGTACCACCTAGACCCCTTGACTATGAAGGGCCTTCATCGTTAAGTAGCCTTCCCGTGCCGCCACCTAAAGAAACCTTCTCCATGTTCTACCAGCAACGGCAGAAAAATGAGCTGAAGAGGCTCTTTAAACACATCCACCCGGACCTACGGGCAAGTCTTGACGATGCAGTGGATGATGAGATAATGAAGGCAGTGCAGTCAGAAAACCCTCAGGCAGCAGATGCAGCTAATCAGGGAGAAGTGCAGTCCATGAGGTGGATCTTTGAGAACTGGACTCTGGACAGTATTGGAGATCCTCATGCAACTGTAAAGCTGGTGGATAACGAGGAGTTAAAAGGTGGAGATGTCAGAAGCACCTCCTCAATGTTTGAACACATTGACAGCACCCAACAAAAGTCTGCTGATAGACAGATTTCTGTCAGAGGGGATGTGAGAACATCAACGTGGTTGTTTGAGACCCAGTCCTTAGATTCCCTAAATAGACCGATAAAAGAAGAAGGTGAACTAGTTGAGGCAGTGCTGAAAGAACCCATACAGCCGGGAAATGTAAGAGGGACTCGGCTGCTGTTTGAGTCTACACCACTGAGTGACTTGGGACGCTGCAACTCCATTGAAGATCATAGTTTCCTGAAACTGAGATCTGAGCTTCAGGAGATGAAAGGTGACGTCCAGAAGACTGTTAAACTTTTTCAGGCGGAACCTTGCTGTGCCATTAGAGACACCAGTGGCAACATCCATGAGATTAAATCCATCTGCAGGGAGGAGATCAACAGTAGTGACTTTCGCACTGCCCGCTGGCTTTTTGAAACCCAGCCTTTGGACCTCATCAGTAAGAGAACTGATGAAGTGAAAATAATTCGGGGTATATCTCTAGAGGAGGGTCAGAGAGGAGGTGTTGACCAAAAGAGGTGGATGTTTGAAACGCAGTCATTTGACACAATACAAGAGGTCGTAGGAGAGAACAAATTTGAAGGAACGGCACCTGAATTTTCAGGAGAGGTTGATATCATCAACAAAAAAAAGTTATTTGAAATGAAACCACTAGCAATGAGAACCACTGCAGAAAAGTCTTTGGAAAAGGAAGAAGTAATTGGGGGCAATGTCAAGACTTCCCTTTGGCTGTTTGAAACACAGCCCATGGAGGCTCTTAGTGATAGCTATGAAGTTGGGAGCCTGAAGAAAATTACCCTTTCAGCTGATGAACAAGGAGAAGTAAAAGACAAAAAGCAATTATTTGAAAGCTGCAGCATTAAAAAAAGCTCCTCTTTAAAAGAACAAGTGACTGAAAGGGAGATGTAAAGGGATTCAAGGAACTTTTTGAAAAAATTCCTTTGAGCAAAATTGCTCATTCTGAGGAGGAGATTACTGAGAAAGAAAAGTCTATTGCAGCGGGAAATGTAAAAGGTAACAGAGAAATGTTTGAGACAACTCCATTATACGCAATAAAGGACAGCTCTGGAAACCTTCATAAGGTTACAACAGTCAGCCGAGAGGAATTCACTAAAGGGAAAGTTAAAAACTATAAGTGGATGTTTGAAACCAAGCCTTTAGACCAACTGGTGGAAGGAAAAGGAAATGTTGAGGTAATCAAAGGTATCACCAGACAGGAGGACACCACAGGTGATGTCAAGATGGCAAAGTGGCTTTTTGAAACCCAGACAATTGATGGAATTCATTCCAAGTTCAATCAGACAAAGCAAAACTCTTCTTTGGAAGAGGAACTGTACAAAGGTGATGTGAAGACCTGCAAATGGTTGTTTGAAACACAACCAATGGACATTTTGTATGAAAAATCAGAAAAAGTGAAAGATAAAGAAGCCACTGAAGATACCAATGTCAAGTCCATTACATGGCTTTTTGAGTCCCAGCCCCTAGATAGCATCAAAGATGGTGAAGAGTACAATTTGAAGCTTTGCAGCACCATAGAAGATTCAGTTAAATCAGCGGTTGGTGTTCAAACTGTGAAACATCTTTTTGAAACAGAGACCTTGGACAGAATAAGAAAAGATTCATATTCAGACCAAAATCTGAGATGCATCTGCCAAGTCAACTTGCAGTCAGGAGAAGTTTCACGAGTCAAAGAACTTTTTGAATCCCAGTCTCTCGACGAAATAGGATCAGAAATTGTGACAACATATGATCAACAGAACCAGGGCGAACACATCGAGAAAGGTTCTGTAAATAAATTTACTTGGATGTTTGAGAACTGTCCCATGAGTCAGATCAACAAGGACAACAACGACACAAATACGCAAAGAGCTGAAGGTATTGAAAGTGGTGACGTCCAGAAAAAAAAGTTTATATTTGAAACGTCATCACTGGACAAAATTCATGATGAACCCCTTGAGCAGGAATTGGTCTCTGTGGAAGAGCCTGTGAGCAATGTAGACGTGAAGTCAAGCACTATGATGTTTGAGTCCCTGCCACTGTATGCCATCAGAGACAAAGAGGGCCAGTTTCATGAGGTGACAACTCTAAAAAAGGAAGAGGTAATGAGTGGTGATGTAAGAGGAGCAAGGTGGATGTTTGAGACAAAACCACTTGATGCCATCAAGGCAGAGAATGAAGTTTATGTCATACGAGCTGTCACCCAGGAGGACGTCAAGAAAGGAGACGTTAAATCAGCAAGATGGAAGTTTGAGACACAACCTCTTGACTCCCTCGCGAGTCGAGACGAGCCCTCGGTCCGGGTGACCGAAGACTTTGGAAGTAGTAATGTGCAGCTGAGTAAACAAATATTTGAATCTGAGCAGACATGCAAGAAGTTTGTGAGAATGGTCAGTGTCACTGATGTCCAGCGTGGAGATGTCAGGACCTCCACCTGGCTCTTTGAGAATCAAACCATCGACAGCCTGAAAGGGGAGCCTCAGGAGCAGGACCCAGTAAAAACAGTCCACAGGGAAGATAGCCAGAAGGGAGATGTGAAACGCTGCACCTGGCTGTTTGAATCGCAGCCACTGGACAAAATTAAGGAGCCCGAAGAAACCTCGGTGCAAAGTGCTAAGAATATACCAAAAGCTGATGTGAAGTGCACTACCTGGCTCTTTGAGACCACTCCGCTGGACAAAATCACTGCCAACAGTGTGGCTGATACCCTTTCATATTTGGATGAAAAAGCTTTTGTTCACTCAAGCGGCATCATAATAGAAGCAGATGGTAGTAGAAATGTCAACATGGCACGATATCTAGTTGAAACCAATGAAGGGGTGCAGATTCAGAAAGAGGACGCTGTTGAGGGGAACATCAGGAACATCATGCTACAGCTCTTGCTCAGACCGACTCTCAAACCACAAATTACTCTCCTGAGAGAAACTGAAAAAGGCAACGTTAACACAGTCGTAGTAGAGCTTCCAGTCTCCCAGGCAACAGGCACTCTCGACAGTGAGCACGATCAAAGAGTGCAAGACATTGCCCAGATAATCGATGAGTTGCTCATTCCAGATAAGGAACTGAAAAAGGGAATCATAATGCAAGAGACTGCAGCGGGACAAGCAGAGATGTCAGTTTATTCCCTCATCTGCAATTATGAAATCAAAACCGAGAGTCTTGTTACAGAGAGGGGAGATGTTAAATCTACAATTGGAAATTTGTTAGCTACTGCCAGTGGTCAGAGGACAGCAGCATTGTGTAGAGTGGATGAAACTGAGAAGGGAAATGTGAATTTGTACAAAAGTTGCATTGAGAAGGGAGATCTGCATTACCTAAAAAGTCTTCATACTGAGGCATCTGAAGATGAAGCTGGTCACAGCCTTCTGACTAAGGAGCAGGTTGAAACAGTTCAGGGGGGTGTGAGAGAAGCAAAGAGAAGCCTCTATGAGCAAAAAGAGCAAGTAGAACGAACAATTTCTGATGTTTTGCCAGGGGATGTAAAGAACACCAAAAAGGTTTTCTCAACAGAGTGCACTGTCAGTGTTGACAGTTGTATTCCAAAGGAGGAAATTGTCCCTGGAGATATCTTATCAGCAAAGCAGCAACTTGCTGTAAAGCAATCCATCACCGTGGAAAAGGAGGAAATTGTACCCGGGGATATTAAGGCAACAATGCAGTCATTAGAACGAGCAAAGCAACAGAGCATGTGTGTGGAGCGGGAGATTGTTACACCTGGAACTATTTATGACATGGACTTGTCAGCTCAAGATCCTGAAAGTGAAGGAAACCAAGCCCAAAAAGAAGTCATCATATCCGGAGATGTAAAAGCTGCTAAACGGTCTCTTGAAATGGCTAAGCAGCAGAGCATGCATGTAGAGCGGGAAGTCGTCATTCCTGGAAAAATATACAACCTGAATATGTCTGCACAAGCTGAAGGCTCATCAACAGTGGCACAATCAGCGTGTTCATCCTCCCCAAGATGCCAGCAAATCAGGACTTTTCCGAAGGTCAGTGATGCAGAGAAAGATCAGGGAAGCCATATCTCCTTTGAGGCTTGTCAACAGAGTGAAGCTATAGACAGTAATAGTGCCCCAGAATCACTGCCACCTTTTGTAGGCTGCAGGTTTAACAGTCAGACACCTGAAGATGAGACAGAACAAGTTATCAGAGGAGATGTGAAGGCAGCAATTAGAGCTCTGCAGAGTGCAGCAACAGAGCAGAAGCTCCTAGATAAAGAAAACATTGTAAGAGGTAATGTGCAGTTGGCTCTCAAATCTCTTGAGAAGTCTAGTGTAAATGTAACCAAAGGAGACTATACAGCTGCCATGATATACAGGAATTCAGGCAGGGCTTGTTCAGAGAGGAGCAAGACTGTTCACAAGCAGTGTGTTGTGGTGTCTGTGCCTCCATCTGATGCAAAATTATCTCCTTCAATTTCAGTAACCTGTGAAGGACAGCCATCCATTACAACACAGAATTCAGCTCCCAACCCTGTAGCAAATGGAACCTCTAACTCACCCCGCTCTGAAAGGCCAAGTCCACCTCCACTCCCTCAAAAGACTGAGAAACCGCAGGAGCAGAAGCCAGCTTTACCACCAAAGCCACAATGGATAAAATCTGTAGTTGTGGACGAATTGAATGCTTCACCTATCAAAGTTACCTGCCCTGTCAAAGAAAGCATAAAAAGTGCAGTGATCTGTCAAAAACAAAGCCAACAATTTCCTATAAACTCTTTGGATAACTGTCGAGAAACTACAGCACACGGCAAACTCAGTAAACAGAGCTCACATCAAACATACCACCAAAAATGTGTTGATGAAGAAATGCAAGTCTCAGATCAAACAAATGTACATCTACCAATCAAATTGAAGGCTCAGGAAATTAAAATGAAAAAGAAAACACCACTCACAGAGAACAAATCAGACTGCCAAACGACATCAAACAGCAGTGAAGGGGAACCAGAGAAAAATGTGGTTCAGAAAGTAAATGCAGGTGAGGGGATACAGATGTGTACGAAGACTTATGAAGGAGATGGTAAACATGAAATGAACATGAGCTTGGAGGCTGCTCCAAATAACTTTGAAGGAAAGGACGGAGAGACTTTTAAGAAGGCAACAATTATATGTGATGAAGCTAGAGGTCAAAAACAAACTGAAAAAAATTCTGCTCAAGAACACAAACCTGACAAAAAACAGCACAAGCCTGAACTGCAGATCTCAGAGCTTCACAGATCAGTTGATGCAAGCCACATGCAGGAAAACAACCCGATCAACAGGGAACAAAAATTTGAGGACAAAGTTGTTTTAAGAGAGAAGAAGGTCAGAGAGACGGAGGATGAAAGACGACAAAGGCTCTCCGTCCACATGGAGGAGATCGTGAAAGGAAATGTAAAAGCAGCCATGGAAATCTTTGAAAATTGTAGGAAAAGAGATGAACTCAAAGGAATCCTGTCTCAAGTGCAAGAAATAGAGGGAGAGGCCACTGCTGTAGATGATAGCTCCTTAAAGACATTATACCAGAATGTCCCCGCTTGGATGGGTACACCAAGGAGAAACGCTAAGCAAAGTAAAATGGAGGAAAAGAAAGTTGAAGTAGAAACCCGGGATGATGATCTTGAAAGCATCTCCTCAGTTGAGACAGCATTTGAAGATCTGGAAAAGGCGAGCAAGGAAATAATGAACCTGAAGGAACAGACTTTAGCGAAACTTCTTGACATTGAAGAGACAATTAAAAAGGCTTTGTACTCCGTCTCTAATCTGAAATCTGAGGCTGACATTGCAGGGTTGTCAGGGCTGTTTGATGAATCTTTGAAATCTGAGCAAAACGTCCAGCCTGCCAACAACATCAGGAAGATAAGCATTGTGTCAAGCAAGGCCAAATCAGGTCAAACTAAAGAGACAAGTGATGTAAATCTCCAGACAGATTTGGATTCAAGTTTTTCCAAAAGAGAAGTGTCCAGAAAAGGGCAAAATAAGCCCCTGATTAGACAGCCTTCCTCTCAGTCATCTCCATCATTCATCTCCATTCACTCAGCTGCCAGAAAGACTAGTGATCAACCAAAGCCAACCATGTCAACATTTAAACCAAAAGCAAATAGCTGCCCTCACAGTTGCCATGATGTGAACAGTGATGAGGAGTCTGCAAAAAGTGGTCCAAAGCGCAAAGTCAGTGTGCTTGAGGTGAAAACTGCAGAGGAACCTGCTGGAATAATTGGCACAAAGACAGTCAGCGAAACATACGAAGAGAGCGACGGCTTTGGCAATGTGTTCGTTTCCTCCACGACGTCAACATTTGTCACCAAACAGTCTGACGGTAATACGTCCGCTCTGTTTGAAATGACTCCAACCAGATATGAAGTCATGACATCCCCACCGATGCCAAGATCTGGACGCGTTTTTGAAGATAAAGTGTCGAGCAATGACGAAGGGACGGTATTTGTAACATTTAGCACACCAAAGGAAACACACTAGATACGCCACTTCTTAGTGTGTTCCTCGGTCCTTTAACAGTTATTTCACGTGTGTTTTTATCCCATTTTGTTTTATTAGTGAAGTGTTTTGTTAGTCATTAAATGAATCTCATGAAATGCTGAAAATGTTGACTTTAAGCTGCAAACCTTTTGTCTTATAGATTTTATACTGTAACCACATTATAAAGTGTTAAACTCTCTTAATAAGGCTGAACACAAAGTTAACACTGTTTGTTCTTCTGTTTTAAACAACTGTCAAATAAATGACAGGTTAAAAAATGTGACTGCAAAGGGTGACTTTGATTCTTTATGCTTATTCCATGAGTTGGAGCAGCCATATCAGTATCACCGACCACTGATTCACTTTTCAGCTTACTGTAACCAGGTTGGCCCACGTGATTTACGATAACTTCATTTTCTGTAAATATGTTTCCTAATTTATTCACATACACATAAAGTTATAATTTAATATTTTGGGGAATTATTCTTATATACTGTCTGTAGATCAGGGCAATATCTCTCCATGAAATGCATGTCAGCAGCCACTTTGCTTGGCCTAAAGATAATCAAATCTAGATTCTCTTAAGTTTGCCAGTAACACAACAGTAACAGCAATTTGGGATCTTGTCTTGGTGGAGATGCCGGGCAAAACACACTTCAGGAATGACAAATTTCCAAAAAACAGGGGGTGTATCTGCTACTGTGTTGTTTGAGGTTTAAAGAGCCATGAAAAATTCCTGTTATGTTGTATATTTTTGCCTAGCAAGCTAGTCACTAATATTAGGAGAGATGATATGCTGCAGCCACTAAGCCTTGCTGCCTCTTATTCTCCATGCTTACTGCAATGGGAAATGTCCCTGTGGCCCCAAAAGCCCATTAATCTCTAAACCATAAAACATAAAACACCTTTTAAAAGCTGTTTTTATCCTATTTTGTTCAATTTTACTGAATATGTGAGCTATATGCTAATATATGAAACATTAGTACACACCCAGAAATTCAAAAAAATACTTACCCACCACCCGCTAACTTGCAAAATTAGTGAATTGTTTTCCACATGTAATCATCGATCACAGCAGAACAGACGGATGGCTGCAGAAGTAAAACATGACAGAAAGGTCCTGTCCCGTCAAACGTGCAAGACAAAGTAACCTTAAACTGAATTCTTTTTCCTCATCATAGCTCCAGCTGCCTGCCAAAGAAATGTGTTCTGCCTGTTTGACACCTGTCTACCCAATGGAGAAAATGGTGGCCAATAAACTTATTCTGCACTACAGCTGTTTCTGCTGTAAACACTGTAAGAAGAAGCTCAGGTGAGATATTAGAACAACATTGTACAAATGGAAGTATATATCATATATAATCCAATCAAAATGACCAAGATGAAAAGATTTAGTATTTGCATTAATAAACAAAACAGCAAATCAATATATCAATCAATAAAATCATCCGCAGCAGCTGATCTGGCACAACACATGAATAATATGAGACAAACGAAACAATATCTGAATTTGTATTTGGGCTTTTTTTGTCATTTCATTGCAGTACACACAACTATTCTTCCCTTTATGGCGAGTTCTA
Source organism: Pterophyllum scalare (assembly GCA_024447675.2). Taxonomy (NCBI): domain Eukaryota; kingdom Metazoa; phylum Chordata; class Actinopteri; order Cichliformes; family Cichlidae; genus Pterophyllum; species Pterophyllum scalare. Next base: position 36,306 of record JAMQGT020012365.1, on the reverse strand, counting down.
CTGCATTTCTCACTACAAACAGCTTTTTCAAAGAAAAGGAAATTATGACGAGGGCTTCGGTCACAAGCAACATAAAGACCGCTGGCTTCATAAAAATAAAGGCACTGATGAGCCAGATGCCAAGCCCACTCCCAAACTGACAAAGAACAACCTAAAGGTTTCTAATGGCTGCAGAGAGGCTTCTGCTGATGCGTTTGCCACAAAGTTGGGTCGAGAGTCGGGACATAAAAGTGTTGCTGATGTTAAGGGTAAACTGAAAATGAGCTGGCCCCCAGAGAAGAAGAAGAATGCTCCACAGCAAACACGTGAACCAGCACTAAACAATAAGATATCTGACACTGGCAAAGAAGGTACAATTGGCATGAGCTTCTTAAAGCAATGGAAAAGTGACAAACTCGGCCACAGAGAAGGTATGAGAGATCAGGGGGTGAAGGAACAGTCTGTGACAGCAAGTGGGATCTCAGCTCAGAAGCTGCTCTCTGAGAAAGTAAATCCAGTCAAAGTCGTCCAAGCTGATCGTTCCCAAGTCTCTGTTGCTTTAACGTCTTTGGCCCACTCAGAAGAGGGAATTTCTGTCACAAATCAAAAAACAGTTCACACAAATGCAGCCCCCACCTCAAAAGCAACCTACACCCTGTTGCCCAACAGACTGGACGCTTCTCCGAATAAACCTCGGAAATCTGTGAGGTTTGCTCCAAATATTGATGTAGCTCAGTACAAGCAGTCCTCTCACCTGACCTCAGGCGCTGGAAATGAAATGGTCTCAGATCAGTCTGGACAAATAAATAAAACCAAGTATGGCACAGACGTTAATGAAAACACCACACTTGATGATTTGACATCTGAATCCAGCAAAGAAAATAGAACAAGTGAGATTTACCTTGAAATCCCCAAACATAAGCACTATGAAGAAACAGCCAACATGTCGAATCACGAAGATGACGTGAATGCAGGGAGCAGTTTAGACGCTCCACAGAATGATACTGAAACTCTGAATGGGGTTGTACAGAAGGTTAATGAATCACTCAACACCCAGAGCCTTACTGAAAATTTCGGTCCAATTCAAGACATTGTGACACAACAAGAGCCATCTCAGAAACTGGATGCTGGTCCAGGAAACCCTGTTATTGAATGTGAATCAGAAAATCCTGGCATAGCACAAAGTCCTGCGGGACCTGCCAATGGAGTGGAGATCAGTGTTGAAAAAAGTGAAAATCAGCTTGGAACGACTGATTTGACCAATGGACAAGAAAACAGTGGTGATCAGAAGAAGCCTGTTGAGAGAACAAATTCTCTGAAAGGCTTGGCTAAACAGGCTGAAAAGACAAAAGGCAAACTGGGATCCTGGTCCAAAGGAAAAAGTCCCTTGTCAAAGCTCTTCACGTCGAGTGGAAATGACAAAACAAACAAAGAGGAACAAAGGGATGCCAAGAAGACAGAGATCAAACCCAGCAGTGGACTCTTAGGACGGCTATTTCAGTCATCCTCAGAGAAGGCTGAGGACATCACAAAATCAGATGCTCAAGACAAGAGGAGGGATGAAACTCATGTTGATGACAAGAAAACAGAGAACCAAAAAGAGGCTGTGACAAAAGACACGCAAAAGAAGGAGGAAACGTCTAAAGTTCCTCCTGAGGAACAAGACATTCAGAATGACATCAAGGACAAGTTAGAGTCCTCCAAGCCCGATGCACTTGATAATGATGGTAGCTCTTCAGAACCTTCCAGCCTGTCCCAGACTTCAAGTGGTAAGACAGGTGATGATTTAACAGCCTTAATGCCAACTGATCCAACTCCAGCTGATGATCAAGAGTCACATCCACAGAGCAGTGAGGCTACAAGCCTGTCTCTCACTGATCCAGAGTCCAAAGATCTTCCCCCCGCTGTGCACTCACTGAGCACAGTGTATGAGGAACCAATCACTCAGTTAATTTCTGAGAAAAGTGATGATTCATTAAATGATATTTTTGGAGACAGCGTTGTTTCACCCCTCGCTGAGCCAATGGCCACAGAGATAAAAACAGATGACTCTGCCGAACAGCTGAATAAACACGAGGCATCAGCTGAAGGAGGAAGAAACTCGAGCAGTGAAGTGCTTTTTGATTTCAACCAAGAAGATTCCTCTGATTGTTTTGGTCTGCCTGACAACCCCAGCACATTTTCATCTTCTCTGAATGACACAGCTTTGCTTGCCCCTGTTTCTACTCAAAGCTTTAGCCTGGTTGACCCTGGACCGATATCATCTGAGAATGAAGCAATAATTTGCATGTCAGATCAACTCACTGTCCCTGACTCAGCACCCATAAACCAAGATGTTAGTCAACCCTCAGATCCTTTTGGTACTGAGAAACAGCTAGGTGAGCAGGACTTTGACATATTCAGCTCTAATGACGATCTGTTCAGTCAGCCTCCTCCTGTTAACGTGCCCGATCAAGGAGGATCTGCCTTTCCCGATGACATCTTTGGAAGCAGCAACGTCTCAAACAGTGTTGATATGTTTACAGGTCTACCAAACAGTCACGCTGCTCAGAGTTCCCTGAATGATTTGTCTGGTTCTGAAGCACCTTCTGCTGTTGCACCTTCAGCTCAGATGGATCTTTTTGCTGATGACATTTTTGGATCAGAAGCACAACTGCTACCATTGTCCGAGCCAAGTGGTGCAAATGTATTAGTCGATAGTCTATTAGCATCTGAGCAAAATTCAGAGAACAGTAGCTGGATGGATGACTTGCTAGGTTAACAAGAGGACTGGTGTTATGGCCCCAGCTGAGCCTACTGAGATTTTTGCCTGTGTGGGTCTCTTTATCTCTTTCTCCTCAGCCTCAGGTACCACCCTCGTGTGCAGCTGATTCTACTCAGGCCAGAGTACTTAAGCCCAAGGAGAGGAGCGCTCTGGTGCCAGTGAGCCTTTGCTTTACAGCTTGTGAGCTGTGTGTTTGTGGCTGCGTTCTCCTGCTCAGTCGACAGGAGGGTGTTAAACCTCTTTCCGCTTACTCTTTTGTTTAGTAATTTTGATTTGCTACTATGACTACTACTACTAAAAAAAAAAAAAAGCAACCCAAAAAACAAAAACATTTTTTCAGACACATGGATATAATTAAACAAAAAGAGGTCCAGTCGCCCTTTTTTCAAGTTCCAGAGACTACTATGACCTGGATGACTGAGAGCCTACACAGACATATAATTAAACACTTGATGCTTAAATAACTAATAAAAGTATAACAAATGATGTTTAAATTTACACTGTATTTTATTCAGAAATCTGCATCAAACACAGTCTGAAACAGTTAAATTTTGTATGGTAAATAGCCTATCTTCAAATTACATCTGCAAAATGAATGTATTTTATTATTTTTTTAATTTAAAGAATAAGAATGCAACATTTAATGAATAATTTGATGTATCATGAGATTTTCAATCAGTAATTTCTGTAAGTAATGAAATAACATTTAAAGAAGATTGTAGAATATGAATTAGATGGAATTTCTGTTGTCTCTAGTGAATGTTGTCAGTGTTTGTAAATGTTTTTAAAATAAACCTACAAATATGCTAATGTGAACATTTAATTCTGAATAAATTAAGTGATGATTGAACTGTAATAAAATCACAGCTTTAAGCTCTGACTCACTCTCCTTTTATGATTCATATTGCATTAATTTCCATCTACTAGAGGAGCTTTGCATGACTAACAGGCCAGAAAAATCTTTATTTATCTTGTACTGGTCCGGCGTAGCCCCTCAGTTCATCCAATGTCTAAAACAAGCAGTCTCAGCTCCCATTGCTTTAAAGGTACAGTGTGTAAAATTTAAGTTTAAGTGGACAATCCTAAATACAGCAGCCACTATAGGACAAACATGTTTTATTCAGCCAAGTGAAATCAAAAACATTAAATCTAGGCTGCACCCCATAATGGCCACGGTCAGCCAGTGTGTTTCTACCACTGTTTGCGTATAAAAACATTCTTGTTTCTTCCCCTTTGCTTGCACTGCTCCTGTAGTCTAATGCATGTATATGTTGCCGTTGTTCATTTCTGAACCTTCCAATGAATTATCTACACAGTTTAGCTTCCTTTCAGTCTTCCTGCTTTTTATTCACATCTTTCAGTGTGCCACATAAAACTAAAACTGCATTTTGACTGGACAAAACTACCTTTTGACTATCCAGAATGGTAATTTTAGATATTTGCATTTACATTCTGACTAGTAAGAATATAAGAATAATAATTCAAAATATCTTCAATTACATTTTGATGAGTCAAAATTCCTTTCAAGATATCTCAAATGACATCACCGGATTTGTCAATTACACAAATGTAATTACAATTTAAGATATCTCAAACGTAATTATGACTAGTCAAAATTACATTTGTATATATCTGAATTAAGAGACTGCATTTAAGCCCCCTTGTGCTATACTGAGCTGTCCACATAATTGCCTGTGTAGAATTTCAGGGGGCTGCAATGGTGCTGGCTGTTCTGGACAAAATTGTAAGAAACTATAACATTATAGAAAGAGCTCTTCAGTATGGGATATGCAGAGAATGCAAAAATCATGTACTTGAAGACTGCTTAAGAAAGCTGCAAAGAATCTCTGATTTTATGGCAGGTCGTTTTAACAAACTGCCTTATAAACTTTCTGCCAAAATGCTGCGTAAATGTGTGACATTTTGACTTGACAGAATAATGCCATTCTGACTAGTCAGAATGTTAATTTAAGATATCTTAAATATAAAAGCCGTCTAATACAAGATATCTCCAATTCATTTGGAGATCTCTTAAAGGGAATTTTGACTAGTCAAAATTACAGTTCTAGATATCTCTAATTTAGTTTGGCCTAGTCATTATTTGCTTTCAAGATATCTAGAATTTAATTTGCACTAGTCAAAACTATATATCTCCTATGTGAAAATACATTTAAGATATCTTGAATTATGGTGCCATTCAAGATATCTTTAATTAGAATTATGACTAGTCAGAACAAAAAGCGAGATATCTCAAATTTACTTTATGACTAGTCATAATTTAATTGCAGATATCTGAAATTCATTGTAGATATCTTGAATTGAAGCCTCCATTCAACTCAGTGGTAAATCTGACATCATTTCTACTAGTCAGAATGTAATTAGAGGTATCTCAAATAGGTATTTTGTCTGGTCAAAATATAATTAGAGATATCTTAATTTACTAATAGGTCTAGTCATAAATCAATTTCAGACATCTGGGATGTAAGTGTGGTGAAACGGATTTTATGTTAAAACGCCCTGCCACAGGAGCACTCTGTTTTGACTTGCTTGGTCTGAATTGTTGCCAGGCAACCACGTGTACAGCTTTGGCTTGAGGCGTTTTCCATCATTTTCATGCGCATATCCGCTGCACGGCACATTTGGTTCTCTCATGTTTAAATCCAATCCTTCATCTATCACAATTCTTCGGTGTCTGAGGGAATTCAATTTCTCCATGTGCTCTATGCATATCAGTCATTTCAGGCTTTCATTCTTGCTGTACCTCCACAGGTGCCCTGAGAATAGCAGGTGAAGACATTATCCACACAGTCATTGACTTCCTGTCAGTGTGATTCTCATTTTCACTTCAGTTATTTGAAAGTGAGCTGCATAGATCTGCTTTTAGATCTGGAACTTTTTCCAGTCCATATATCAGCCCATTTGTTTCACGTGAAAATACTCTTTCAATAATACAAACTTCAATTTGTACTGAATTACCACACAGATTGCCCCATGCACAAAATTATATGTGAAATGTAGTAGTACATATTTTACTTTATCATGTCTAGAGATTTTGCAATACTGGAAATTTCCTCTGCATAATACTACTACTACTACTACTACTAATAATAATATAATGATACAATAATACATACACAATTCACATCGTTCCTCCTCAGAACAAAGCTGTATATCTTGTGTAGTCATGTATACAAATTAGGATTAGATAATCATGTCAGAGACTCCCTTCAACTGATGGCTAATGCAGTTTTCTAATCAGTCAATCACATGGCACCAGCTCAGTGCATTTAGGCACTGGTCCAAATAAGAGAAAATAACCAGTGAATGGCAAATGTCTGGATGAAAATGCCTTGTTGATGCCACAGATCAAAGCAGAACAGTCTGACTGTTTTGAACTGTTGGGAAACCAACAGTAACTCAAATAACTGCCCGTTACAATCAAGGCACGCTGAAGAGCATTTCTGAATGCACAACATGGTGCACCTTGAAGCGGATGAGCTACAGCATCAGAAGATCACACTGGGTGCCGCTCCTGTCAGCGAAGAACAGAAAACTGAGGCTACAGTTCACACAGGCTCACCAACAGTAGAACAAAGGAAAGTTTTGCCTGGTCTGATGAGGCTGATGAGTGGATGGTAGGGTCTGAATTTGGCATGTACAACATGAAAGTGTGAATCCATCCTGCTTGCATTGAAGGTTCAGGCTGTACAAGCTGAACGTTGTTTAAATGTTGAAATTGTGTGAACCAAAATCTTTGAGGAATGCTTCCAGCACGTTGTTGAATCTATGCCACAAAGAATTGAGGCAGTATTAGCAAAGTGTACCTAATAAAGTGTCTGCTGAGTGCAAACACACAGATATGATAAAAACGACAGACAGCTTTCTACGTGCTGTGTCTCAGTGCTAATGTTCTGTCTGTTCTGTGTGTGCATTGTTGCAGGGATGGGAGCTTTGAACAGCCCGCCTCCCTCTGTCACATCAGATCAACTGGCTAATCCCTGATGCTTTTCTATCCTTATCATAAGTGCTCTGTTTCAACTCAGCTGTCATAAATGTTACAATATTGCAGCTCCAGTCACACTCTGATGGTAGAAGATGTGCCTGATTAGCCCTCAATATCAGATCTTTCTCCTCCTGTATAAACAAAACTTTATACCCATTAAAGCTGAACTACAGAACTCTACAGAACTGGGACTTTTGTACAGAAACCAAGTCCATATCATCATCTTATAATATACCATTACGTGTCTTCAGAGAGTGGAATAAAAGAAATGGCTGTAGTAAATGTGTAGTAAATGCAGGTATTTAAAACAAAAACAAAAACAAACCCTTATCACATTGAAGCAGCACAAAGATATCCAGCTCAAGGAAACCACGAATCAGTCCCTTCATTGCAGCGAACAATGTTAATATTAGGTTTAATTAAAAAATGCTTATTATAGGAGACAAAGTAATGTTTTTTCAAATTAGTTCAAATAATGACCACTAAAAAACTACGTACTTTCTTTTTCTTTTATCCCTACCCTCCTGTGCTTCTGGTTCTGTATTTGTTTCCAGGTTCGAAACATCCTCAGCCAAGCAACGTTTCTGTCTTGCTTTCAGGTAGGCGTCTGAAAGAAAATTTAAATAGTAGTCATTAGTTTATTTGTCACATTTTCCAAAGAAATCTAGGCTCTTTTCTAATGATTTCTAATGAATAGCATGCATGCAATGACATTTTACAAAATGCTGGGCTTGTCCAATGTAACAGATTAACTCATTAACAATTAAGGAGACATGTGATTCTACATCTGGTGACATACCTTTTAGGCATGACTTAAGTGAGGCTCTTGCATCCTTAGGAAGATCGGTGTGTCCAGAATTTCTAAGAATATTCAAAAGACTGGAGAGGGCAACCTGTTTTATTTGAAATCTGACTGCCCAGTCTGAAAGCTCATCATCCAAGCAAGCATCCTCCTCATGCTCAGTATCCAAGAAAGAAGAATCTTTAGAGCAATCTGGTTCTGATTCAGAGTTATGGCCAATGTGAACAAATGATTCAGGTGGTAATTCATAAGGATGATTGATATGATGTTGGTCAAAAAGATCATCTGCAAAGGTCCCAAGCAGCGAAGCATTCACAGCTGTACTTTCAGTGTCACCTTCACTGAACATCATTGTTACAAGAATCAGAACTTTCAACTGAATCACAAAGCATGCCGAAGCTGTCATGCTGAAATGCATGATCATCAACCAAATGTTCTGGATATTCATCACTGTCACTGTCATGACCTAAACACTCAAATTTTCTTTTTGCAGCATGGCAAGCCTGCCTCCAAAGAGTCCATCTTGAGATTGAGTCAGAGTTTTTTGCCATTTGAGTCACACCTTAACACTTTTCAGAGTTCCTTTTTAATAGTGCTAACTAAGGGCACACCAGCCCATTTGTCTGAATAGTAATTTTTTTTTAATGTAATCGGCACAGTAATAAAGGTGGCGGTAAAGTGACATTGCCAGAAAAAGTGTTTTACAGTTTCAACTCTCTTGTTATTTATTGCTGTTTCAATGTGAGTTGAAAGTGCAGACTTCAAACTATGGACCAGTTTTTAAATCGCAAGTTATGATCAATACGCCGTGCCTTTTCCTGTATATTATCTTCACGTTTGCCTGCAGGAGAAAGGCAGGAAGTTCTTGCTAGCAAAAACAAACACACACACAAAAAAAAAATCACAACATCTTGTTCCCCATTGGTGGAAAAATGGAGCACATCAACCAATCACAAAATTATATGGCATCGTGTGGCATTTGGTTGCTGAGGCACAGGTGAAAGGGTGGTGAAAGACTGATGATGGCGAGTTTTGCCTTGCCTTGGCATGGACAGGAACTCTTCTTTGGAGTAGCACAGATAATTTGAGTGGTATCTTATTGTGACACCTGATTATTCTGTAGTTGTACAAAAAATGCTTGTGGCATTGCCTGTATTTTAATGTACTATATAACGTTGTTGTTTCATAAATTTGTGCATATGTCTGAGATATCTTAACAATTATTTAAATACTAATGTTTACATTAACCACATTTTACAGAAACAGACAAAAGTTCAAAGGACGTTCACAGAACATCAGAGGTGCGCACTGTGTCTCACCAAGAAAAAAAATGGAAATGTGGTGAAAAATGATTGTTAACAACACTGCAGATGTAAAAGATATAACTACTGACAAATAAAATCACAACAAAAACAATGTCCATGATGAATGAACGTTCACTGAATGTCATTTGCTGAACATTGAACGTAAGACTTTCAGGGAACGTTCACTGAATGTCTTCTGAACCTTTGCTTTTTAGCAAATGATCATTTATAGTTTCCTGTGCTCATTAATGAGCTTTTCTTTTAAAAGAGTTTTTTTTTTAAATCTGGATAATATGATCAATTTTAGTCATTTTATTTCAGAGGCAATGGACCTGGAGTGGGTCCTGAGTTTCTGCTGGTGCATGACAATGCCTGGCTTCATGTGGCAGGCATATATAGGCGCGTGGGGGCCATACAAGCTACTGAGTACCATTTTGAGCTGCTGCAAAAAATTTTCAGACTAGCCTGCCACATATTTTTCCACTTTGATTTTCAGGGTGTCTTTGTATTCAGCCCTCTGTAGGTTGATCATTTTCATTTCCATTAAAAAAATATGGCATCCTTTCATTCCTAATACTTTACCCAGTCCATATCAGTGTAGATATCCAGCATGATTCTGAGATCTGATGTGTTTTCAAAGTGTTTTTGAGTAGTGTGTGTCATTATTTAACACATGCATTTATGTCAGTAACAGAACTAAAGTAATAAAACCTTTGTTTGGAACCTGTCATGTAAGCCACAGCAAAAATGTACATTGGGTCTACAAAGCTACTTATTAATGCGAATGAATAATTAAACAACACTCAAATAGAGATTGTTTATTGCAGCAGCAAAACGTAAGGCCGAGAAAATGTGCAGTTTGATTGAAAAAAGTGGAAAATTTGACCATTTTAAAGCACAAAGGAATTCTCAGGATTTTTCTTTTTTAGCCCGAGACTCGACCACTAGCTTTTCCCCAGCAACTTGCTAATGACGGAGGTGTAATTTCCAGAATGTGCCTCAATATAGCCCAATGGATCCGTTTACTTATCAGATCATTTTACCATGCTTGCTGAGCTAATACAAACAGATGGTTTTTGAACTGAATACTGACCATGAAATAGACTTTTTTTGTTTAATCATACTAAAACGATGTCATTGGTAGAATACAGTAGTCGTTATTTCACCTGCCCCTTTCTTCCCTACACTGCTGAAGCTAGTAGGCTCTCCCAAATTTAGCTAGCTATTAAGACTACAGTACTTTGCAAGTAGACGTGGCAGCTAAACCAGAGGTTACCTGTAGCAGCAGCTCATAATCACAGTGGATTTATGACCTGAAACTGTGGTTCAAAAACTGTGCTGCTTCATTTAGATCATCTGATGATGATGGCTACTTTTTTATTTTTATCTCATCCAGCCAAAAGACAGATGAGCTCCATCACATAAGACAAGATAAAGATGAGCTTATGTCAGAGGTGTCCACTGTCCATCCATCCTTTAACAATCACAAGGATCACTACTTCTTAAGTATTAGTATCGATGACTCAGGAAGCCAAACACTGTCATGGCCTGGTGTCCCACAGGTGTGGGAAACTTAAGTGTGGACTGACCACACAAAAGGCTAGAGGCTAGACCCTCGACTCAACTCGTTCCATATGCAGTGCTACAAAAGCATCCTTGGATTCAGATAGCAGGACCACATTCCACACCAAGATGTCCTGAAGCGAACCAACATTCCTAGCACGTTCTTTCTGCTGGGCCAACACTACCCGTGATGGCCATGAGTCATCACCAGAACACACAGGCATCCCAAATTCTATCTCCACAGACGACTGGGAAATTCTGGCCATGGATCATGCTGCCTGTTGTCACACTGTCCACAGGGGTATCTCACCATCAAACGTTTGCAGAGGCTGGCTTACTGAAGCAATCACTGCAACAGAGATTGCCATTCATGCACCAGTCTGCAACAGCAGGTGGTGTCAAGACCCAACAAAATAAAAAAAAAAAAACATACAAGGATGCATTCAGCTGGTCTCCTGAGACTTAAATACAAATGATGAATATGTTTAATTACTGAAGAAAAAAAATTCCTGGCTGAGGCCCACCAAACATTTGTCCATCCATCTTCTTCCGCTTATCCTGTTCAGGGTTGCAGGGGGGGGGGATTGACATAGGGCGAGAGGCAGGATACACCCTGTACAGGTGGCCAACAGAGAGAGACGGACAGCCACACCTATGGGCAATTTAGAGTGACCAATTAACCTAACCCCAGCAAATGCATGTCTTTGGACTGTGGGAGGAAACCCACGCAGACACAGGGAGAACATGCAAACTCCACACAGCGAGAGGAGGAGATCTGAAAGTGGAATCAAACCCAGACCTTCTAGATGTCATTCAAGCTGTGAGGGAGCAGTGCTAACCACCACACCACTGTGCTTCCCAGTATTGAAGATTGTGATATTTAAATACATTCCTTTGTAAGGTGGAAGGCTTACATAATCAGTTATGTTGGAGAATTTTAGAAAAAGGGAAATGAGCATTATGCAACAGGTGTGATGACTTTGTAGATAGCCAAAGCCTGGTGATTAATCACAACAACATACTGGTTTTCACACTGCCAGTTGGAATAAGAGGGCCAAACCATGAACCAGGGTGGGGAAGTTACTTTTCTAGATTTCAGTATCCAGCGACCAGATGTCCCCTGCTAGTGAGTTGGCACAGCTCTGAATGGTCCAGGTCGCCAGGGCAAACTGACTGTGGAACAGCTCGGCGTTGGCCTTGGGGTCGGTGGTCTCCAGAGCATCGAGATAGCTGGACAGAGCTTTGAGGGTGTGGGGGCCGGAGCCCAGCATGATGTGATGGAAGGGACTGTCTCTGGGAGAAACGTAGGGTGACAGGAAGTTCCTTTCCACCTATAGCAGAAAGAGGAGGACCATGAAGGAGCCAGAAAACAGATTACATACTTTGACAACTACTGCACTTAATTGTAGATAAAGATTAATGCAGTAAATGAAAATATGATGTACTCCATTTAAAATATGACCCAAAAGTAGCTAAACCACACTATGATATAAAATCCACTTGCCAAAAGCTGAGAGCAGCTTGTGAAGTCTACTAATCTTGTTAGCTTTAGCTGAGTTTGAGGTCTCACCCCACCCCCCTTATGAGTAACCATCTCATTAGTTTCAATACAGCTGCTCTATGTTTTAATTAAACTGAATTTGACTTACAAATTACCTGTCAACTGAAAAAAGTTACATAAACCTTTTTTGTAACTATTTAAATAAATATTTGTTGGAGCTCATTTCATTTGGTACTTCAACCGTGGAGCTTTTTTTTATTTAGCTAGCCAAAAAGGCTACTGTTTAGAGTACAGGGCCCAGATGATACCATTTACTGAGACAAGCTAAGGTAATGTATATCCAGATTTTCCACAGAATACAGCATCAAAGTAATGATTACCGGGTGTCAAAAGCCTTACCTTCATGATGCGGTCATTGATCATACGACACATCTCAATGTTCTCCAGGTCGCTGTTCTGGATGTCGGCTGCCAGCCCTCTAGAGGCACGGCTGTAGGAGGCAGAGGCCATCATCAGCCACTGCGCTGTCAGGGCCTTGGGCAACAGCTGGGGCTGCGCCTGGAAGCATACAAACATACAGGGATGGTTTAGTTCTTTGATTAAACTCAGTTTGATAAGTTGGGCATGAAAGATCAGACCACAGTTTGGACTTAGAGTACAGTAGGTATGGAAAGTATTCAGACCCCTTTAAATTTTCACTCTTTGTTTCATTGCAGCCATTTGCTAAAATCAAAAAAGTTCATTTTATTTCTCATTAATGTACACTCAGCATCTTGACAGAAAAAAACAGAAATGTAGAAATTTTTGCAAATGTATTAAAAAAGAAAAACTGAAATATCACATGGTCATAAGTATTCAGACTGTTTGCTCAGTACTGAGTAGAAGCACTCTTTTGAGCCAGTACAGCCATGAGTCTTCTTGGGAATGATGCAACAAGTTTTCCACACCTGGATTTGGGGATCCTCTGCCATTCTTCCTTGCAGATCCTCTCCAGTTACCTCAGGCTGGATGGGTGAACGTTGGTGGACAGCCATTTTCAGGTCTCTCCAGAGATGCTCAGTTGGGTTTAGGTCAGGGCTCTGGCTGGGTCAGTCAAGAATGGTCACAGAGTTGTTCTGAAGCCACTCCTTTGTTATTTTAGCTGTGTGCTTAGGGTCATTGTCTTGGTGGAAGGTGAACCTTCGGCCCAGTCTGAGGTCCTGAGCACTCTGGAAGAGGTTTTCTTCCAGGATCTCTGTACTTGGCCGCATTCATCTCTCCTTCAATTGCAACCAGTCGTCCTGTCCCTGCAGCTGAAAAACACCCCCACAGCATGATGCTGCCACCACCATGTTTCACTGTTGGGATTGTATTGGGCAGGTGATGAGCAGTGCCTGGTTTTCTCCACACATACCGCTTAGAATTAACCCCAAAAAGCTCAATCTTGGTCTCATCAGACCAGAGAATCTTATTTCTCATAGTCTGGGAGTCCTTCATCTGTTTTTTGGCAAACTCTATGCAGGCTTTCATACAGTGGTGTGAAAAAGTGTTTGCCCCCTTCCTCATTTCCTGTTTTTTTGCATGTTTGTCACACTTAAGTGTTTTGGAACATCAAACCAATTTAAACAATAGTCAAGGACAACACAAGTAAACACAAAATGCAATTTGTAAATGAAGGTGTTTATTATTAAAGGTGAAAAAAAATCCAAACCATCATGGCCCTGTGTGAAAAAGTGATTGCCCCCTAAACCTAATAACTGGTTGGGCCACCCTTAGCAGCAACAACTGCAACCAAGCGTTTGCGATAACTTGCAATGAGGCTTTTACAGCGTTCTGGAGGAATTTTGGCCCACTCATCTTTGCAGAATTGTCCTAATTCAGTTACATTAGAGGGTTTTCGAGCATGAACGGCCTTTTTAAGGTCATACCACAACATCTCAATAGGATTCAGGTCAGGACTTTGGCTAGGCCACTCCAAAGTCTTCATTTTGTTTTTCTTCAGCCATTCAGTGGTGGACTTGCTGGTGTGTTTAGGATCATTGTCCTGCTGCAGAACCCAAGTTCGTTTCAGCTCGAGTACACGAACAGATGGTCAGACATTCTCCTTCAGGATCTCTTGGTAGACAGCAGAATTCATAGTTCCATTTATCACAGCAAGTCTTCCAGGTCCTGACGCAGCAAAACAGCCCCAGACCATCACACTACCACCACCATATTTTACTGTTGGTATAATGTTCTTTTTCTGAAATGCAGTGTTCCTTTTACGCCAGATGTAATGGGACACACACCTTCCAAAGAGTTCCACTTTTGTCTCATTGGTCCACAGAATGTTTTCCCAAAAGTCTTGGGGATCATCAAGATGTGTTTTGGAAAAATTGAGACGAGCTTTAATGTTCTTTTTGCTCAGCAGTGGTTTTCTCCTTGGAACTCTGCCATGCAGGCCATTTTTGCCCAGTCTTTTTCTGATGGTGGAGGCATGAACGCTGACTTTAACTGAGGCAAGTGAGGCCTGCAGTTCTTTGGACGTTGTTGTGGGGTCTTTTGTGACCTCTTGGATGAGTCGTCGCTGCGCTCTTGGGGTGATTTTGGGCGGTCGGCCACTCCTGGGAAGGTTCACCACTGTTCCATGTCTTTGCCATTTGTGGATAATGGCTCTCACTGTGGTTCGCTGGATTCCCAAAGCTTTGGAAATGGCTTTATAACCCTTTCCAGACTGATATATCTCAATTACTTTCTTTCTCAATTGTTCCTGAATTTCTTTGGATCTCGGCATGATGTGTAGCTTTTAAGGATCTTCTGGTGGACCTTACTGTGTCAGGCAGCTCCTATTTAAGTGATGTCTTGATTGAGAACAGGTGTGGCAATAATCAGGCCTGGGTGTGGCTAGAGAAATTGAACTCAGGTGTGAAAAACCACAGTTATAGTATGTTTTAACAAGGGGGGCAATCACTTTTTCACACAGGGCCATGATGGTTTGGATTTTTTTTTTCACCTTTAATAATAAACACCTTCATTTACAAATTGCATTTTGTGTTTACTTGTGTTGTCCTTGACTATTGTTTAAATTGGTTTGATGTTCCGAAACACTTAAGTGCGACAAACATGCAAAAAAACAGGAAATGAGGAAGGGGGCAAACACTTTTTCACACCACTGTATGTCTTGCACTGAGGAGAGGCTTCCGTCGGGCCACTCTGCCATAAAGCCCCGACTGGTGGAGGGCTGCAGTGATAGTTGACTTTGTG
Source organism: Pterophyllum scalare (assembly GCA_024447675.2). Taxonomy (NCBI): domain Eukaryota; kingdom Metazoa; phylum Chordata; class Actinopteri; order Cichliformes; family Cichlidae; genus Pterophyllum; species Pterophyllum scalare. Next base: position 21,168 of record JAMQGT020012365.1, on the reverse strand, counting down.
GAACTTTCTCCCATCTCCCTACTGCATCTCTGGAGCTCAGTCACAGTGATCTTTGGGTTCTTCTTTACCTCTCTCACCAAGGGTCTTCTCCCACGATTGCTCAGTTTGGCTGGATGGCCAGGTCTAGGAAGAGGTCTGGTCGTCCCAAACTTCTTCCATTTAAGGATTATGGAGGCCACTGTGCTCTTAGGAACCTTGAGTGCTGCAGAAATTCTTCTGTAACCTTGGTCAGATCTGTGCCACAATTCTGTCTCTGAGATCCTTGGGCAGTTCCTTCAGCCTCATGATTCTCATTTGCTCTGACAGCACTGTGAGCTGTGAGCTCTTATATAGACAGGTGTGTGCCTTTCCTAATCAAGTCCAATCAGTTTAATTAAACACAGCTGGACTCCAGTGAAGGCGTAGAACCATCTCAAGGAGGATCAGAAGAAATGGACAGCATGGGAGTTAAATATGAGTGTCACAGCAAAGGGTCTGAATACTTATGACCATCTGATATTTCAGTTTTTCTTTTTTAATACATTTGCAAAACTTTCTACATTTCTGTTTATTTTTCTGTCAAGATGGGGTGCTGAGTGTACATTAATGAGAAATAAAGTGAACTTTTTTGATTTTAGCAAATGGCTGCAATGAAACAAAGAGTGAAAAATTTAAAGGGGTCTGAATACTTTCCGTACCCACTGTATATGATGAAAGTGGTAACCAGGCAAACCAAGTGACAAAAATTGAAATGGCACAAATTATAAACTGGCAAATGTTTAGATAGTCTGGTGGAAACAGTGACAATGATCAGGTTACTCTACATTTTTTTTAATAACTTTCAACTGTAACCAGACTGAAATAGGAATTTTAAGACCGATACTGATATCTGGTGATTAAAAAATAGGATATATTAGCGAATACTTTTTTATTCAGACACACAGAACATAAACAGATTTTGTTTAACTACACATAACATTTGTTATGTGTACTCATTTGCTCACTGCTTTTTGTACTCTGTCTAGCCCCTTGGACAGGCCAACCCATGGGACTACTACTTTGTGTTTGGACGACCTTAAGTAATCTCTAATCTGCCGACCAAGTCTGCTCCAGAGCCTAAGCTAGTGTGTTTCTTTGTCTCTTTATTTTTTAAATTTAATTTATTGGCCATTACAAATACCAATACTGATATACAGGCAAATAGCTAATGTCGACCAACATATCAGCCCTACGTTCAACAAGGTAAATACTACCTTGGTTTACAAGAACACTGGTGAGCACTCACCCTCTGAACAGCCTTGACCTTCGTAATAATCTGAACCACGTGACCACGTATGAGCTGGTCGTACTTCTTCAGGTCCATCTGCAGCAGATGGTCATGGACCAGCCTCAGCACTATGTGACCTGCAAACTGGCCCGCTTTCACAGCCAGCTGAGTAACCTGGCTGGCTGTGACAGAGTTCAGGTTATCTCGGGTGTCCTGCATTGTGCCAAAGTACGAGTAGTCCTGAGGAGGAATACCGAGAGGATTTGAGAATTACGCTCAGATGTACAAAGTTAAAAGGATTCAGAAGAATTCAGAAGAATACAGAAGAATTCACTTACTGAATTACCAGAGTGGAATCTGAAAGCAACTGAGGGAATGCCGGAAAAGGCGAGGAAAGGATACGCAGCACTGTCCAACCTCAGAGGCTCCATGCTTAAAATCAAACACATGAAAGAAGAGTGAGAATGAGGCTACATGCTAAAGAGAAAACTGATGTAATCACTGACTATACTTTGTTATCTCTGAATGGACAGACTCACATATTAGACTCCCAGTTGTTCTTTCCAAATTGAGAAAGAAGAGACTTGTCCTTGTCATACATCACCTAAGGACAAAAATAGTTGAACATTTTTGGAAATTTCAAACAAAACTGACCAACAGAATAAATGATCCTGAAGAGATCAGCTGTGGCGTTACCTCTTTCAGAGTATTTTGGATCAGGCTGTGCAGCAACGGACTGGCTGCCACTTTAAATCCATTCTGACCTGAAAAATAAAACTACTATTTAGTTTTCCTGATAATAAATGTGGTGTCATACTGTATATGTAGGACGATATTACGTAATTTACAATCTTATCTGTTAAGAAGACATATAAGGAGCAGCCTGAATAGAAAAGAGGAAGAAGAAGTCTCCAATCATGGCAGTGCATACCTGTCACAATGCCATCCAGGTTGATGTAGGTGAAGGCTTTCATGCTCAGAGAGGACAAATAACCCTGGAACAAGAATTATCCAAAATAAATGTATGCATATGAGACAGAGTACAAACATTCATAATTACTATTGAGGAAAGGAAAAATGCAGCCAATCTAAAGTTTTGTCATGCACTTCTTACCTCCAACCACTCGGTGGCACCAACACTTCCATATTCTCCAGCACTCCAGCTCGCAAACACGATGCTCCTCCTTGGTTTGAAGCCATCTGTCAAAGTGGATACATTTCATGAAACACATGAACCAGCGCTTTCTCTAGCTTCTCAGTGACATTCATTAGCATCTGATGTGAAGTGTTCATCAGTTCCATCACTATTACATCGCTCAAACTGACACATTAAAAACCAAACATCAGCTTCCAGCAGGTACTCACCGTTCTTCACCATGTCAGAGATGGAACGTGCCAACTCAACAAGCACGCTGGTGCCGACGGTGGATGCTGCAAAACCCGGGTCCCACGCATCCCTCTGGGCACCAATGACCACGTATCGATCTGCAGACAGTGGGAGGACATTCATCGTTCACACTGCTCTCAGCAAACTAACTTGTGACTGCAGCATCTCTCTCATTTATCATCTTTGTGGTACCTGCATCCACAAAGCCTTTGATGACCCCAAAGACATTATTTATCTTTTTCTCAGTAAGAACGTTGTTGACGTCCACGGTAATAACGTCGCTCTCGTCCCCGAGTCTGTTCATGCCCTCCCAACCATCTGGCAGAGATCTCCCCTTGAGCTGCCTGTAGGATGCAGACACACAGTAACATTGTGATGGTTCTGTATGTATGACACGTACTGATAAACTTTCTGATTTTTAAGTGCACTGCTTTACAGTGGATGTGAGCCTTACCTCAGAATTCTGGTTCCCATACCTGCTGTGATAGTCTGAGCCAAAATTTTTGGCAGGCCAGAAGACTGTACAGGTGGAAACTGAGTTTGGTTGAAAGAGGGGAAACCTGGGGTGTAGGGATCCCCAGAACCCATGTGGACCTGTGGGAAACAGAAGAAATGCACTAATGCGGAAGTGTAACTGCTTCCTCTTAGCAACTGTTTTAGGTTCACAGACTTTTAGAGCCAATTGAGCCTTTATATTCCCTTCTGTCTTTTGCTGGACTTTTTTCTATACTCCTACAGAACAGGAATACTGAATGACTACATAAGTCAAACCACTATCAGGGAACCATTCATTCCATAGCACCCTCACTTGTTCAAAACTCCCAAAGCCTCTCACTGCACTTATCTAATTCTTTCAACCTTCAGAACATTTAAACAAACTAAGCATGTAGAGCTCTCCAGTGGGTTTTATCCAAGTACAATTTAAAAATTTCCTCACGTACATGTCCAAAGAGTGGAGTGTCCTCTCCAATGGAGTAATCAGTGGGGTCTGGGTAGATCAGCACAGCAGAGGCGTTCATTTTGGCTGCATTGGCTACCTGTAAACAAGGAAGAAACAAGGCAGTGGAAGGTTAAAGTTCACCAAAGCAAAATAATTTGCATAAATCAGATACAACATAAAGCAATGTTTCATGTAAACATGAGTGGTTCTCTGTGCCATTTACCACAACAGCCGTTCCTTAATTTATGCACAAAATGTTGTTCAAGCTTTTATTTAAAATTGCCAACACAGTCTCACACAGAAAAAAGGCTGAAGAAAAGTGCAGAGAACACAAAACTTTACACACACACACACACACACACACAAAAAAAATCCTATTAACACTGGACTAATACCACAGGACACAGTTTGGTACTTTTCAAATTATAGTTTACAGACATGGCAGATTTGCACTGAATTAAAAACAGACAACCTCCACAGATATTCAGAAAATATAGCTAGAGACCCCCAACTAATACAAATTTTCCATCTTTTTAAACCTCTCACCTTCTCAGCAAAGCTGATCCTTCCAGCTCTGACCAGCATGACTCTGCCATTCATGTTGATGCTGATGTTCTTCAGCTGCCTGAAGTCATTTTCCTGCCCATAACGGGCATACAGCACTGCACCCTGGACCCACAGCAAAGAAAGATAATCACTGCATTTTTTTCCCACTCATTTTGTATCATTTTCTCAGTATATAATTTAGCCCTTTGATTACCGTTGCTGTTCCGCTGGCACTGTAGGACAGGAACCCCCTCAGACGCTCCTCTGACCCGTTGTTGAAAACTATTCTGTTGTATCCAGAAGCTGGGGGGTCCTGAACCTTTACAAAGAGCTCATTAGTCCAGGTATTCATGCCGTACTCCTTGAACTTCTTGAGCACCTTGTTTCCCAGATCTTCATCACCAGGAGAACCAGCTCGGTGGCTGCTGCTGGTAAAGTCACTGTGACAGAACACAGGAAAAAGAACACGGAGGCAAGAAAACAGGACTCAGTTACTCACTTTTAAAACTGCAATGCACATAAAATTTGTACCGTGCTTCATAGGAAGTGTATCGTTTCTATTCACCTTAATACAGTCTCTAGACTGGATGCATTTAGTTTATGACCAAGAAGCGTTTTCACATCATCCCAGTCCATGACAGGGGCATCACCAGTGTTATGGATATCCTCATCTTCAGAAGGGAGAACAGAGGGTGCACAGATGCAAGCCTTATTCTGATGAACCAAGTAGCCGACTGAGTAGCCTGTAAGCAGTAATGGTTTAAAATGAGGAAACAATTACTAATGAGGAAATGGAAGACACCCAAGACTAGACCAAACCTCACAGTCTGAACCACAGAGTCAGCATTTTAAAATAGCACTAAGTGACCAGAACACACACAGTTTTTACAATATGAACTCTTACAGCTCCTGACTACATTCTCTGCTAAATGCTAAAGTCTTTGTGTTGCTCAGATGAAGGCAAGGTCACAGCTGAGTCATGTTTTTCAGATGATAAAATTATACTTTGTAAATTTTTGAACACAAACAGGAAAATGCTGAAAAAAATAAGGTCAAGGCATTGTTGGTGGGATTGTTGCAAAGTAAACAATGCCAGTATATGTTACACTTGGGTAACTTTTTCATTATTATCATAATTATTCTTATTATTCATAATTAACATTTTTTTTAAATCTCACGAACAGGACTTCATTTTATAAGCAGCACAGGTCTGTAGAGATATTTCTTGGTACGGTCATTAATTTCAAAGCAGGTGGATACAATTTACAGTTCAGATTTAATAAGCAATTTTGTGAGAGGACTGCCCATTTCAGAGAAATTTAAGAAACACACTGAAGACACACTGAAGGAGAACACCATGTTACTTGTCTTCACGTGACACCACAAGTTATCTTACACAGCATAAAAACAGGGCTTTTTCCTTCGACTCCCTCTCTTACCAATGGCAAATGTGAAGACGATAGTAGCTGCCGTGAAGCAGAGGTTCTTGGTTGTGCATTCAACATTTTGAGCCACATACGGTTTACGGTTTGAGCTGTGACTGAGGTGGTCTCCATCACTGTTTTCCCCAGCTTCCTCGTTCATGTCAGATGACAGTATCATCTCCACCTGGCTGTCGTCACCTTCCATGTTCTGGGGCAAGTTGAATCGTGTGTAGGAGTGTGACTCACTGTTAAACTAACAAAAACAGAAAAGGTCAGGGTAAGCAGAATATACCAAAGAATATTACTGCTTTGTTGATGGGACCCATGATTTCAGGACCTGAGTTGGAATCATAGAGAGTTAAAAAAAAAAACGTGGACGTGGCTTCTGGGTTTGAAAAATGAAGCCATTGTGGAAGCGCATCAAACCCTTATTCTATCTGAAGCCCACCATGTCGATAGCTGTGGATGCAAAAAAAACTTCCACTCCTTTGGAGTCTTTGGGAAAACGTTTTTTCTTTTGACCTCTGTAAACAGTTTTCCTGCCGGGGTTATGGGCTGCCTCACTTGTTTTGGGTCATGTTGAATAAAAAAAATTGTCTAGTTTAAAATCTTGCTCATACTATATTTGAAGAATGAAGGATTATCTGTGGTAACCCGGGGCTCATTGGCTAACAACTTGTCGGTCACGATTCTTGATTGCCAACTAGTGTGCGGTTTCACAGTCAGATCCACCCCTCCTTGTCACATCTGTTTTTTTTCTGTTTGTTTGGTTTCTTTGGTAACCAAAACGCTCATCTTAAGGCTTCAAAATGGTGGGTGATGTCATGGTAGCTCTGTCCATCTTTTATACCGTCTAAGGCTGGAATCTTCAGTAAGGGTCTTGCAAGCAGCGAGATGCTTTTGATCACTTGTGAAGTGACTAAATGCCCCATTCATCCACACCCAGAGGCTATTCAGCTGGTCAACAAATTTTACCCACTGGAAAATGTGGCCGCATCATGCTTGCCAGTGCGGGACCACCAAGTGAGCAGCTGCGCTCTGCCTGCTTTGTTGCTGGGAAGATGGCACTCACTCAACCTGGCGACACTGATGTTTGTCTCAGCTTTGAAGACGGGATGGCTCACCAACACTACTATAAAAACAACTATATTTGCATAAATACTGAAAGTCATACAAAAGAACATTAAAATGAACTTACTGCCAAGCTTCCTGAAAGCTTAAAAAGCATGAATGAAAGATTAAATAAACAGTGCATTACTCTGCTATGATCCAAAAAAAAAAAGATATAGATACATAAAAAAGGTAAAGAGCTGTCTTTTGGTAAATACTAGTCATTTCCTTCCCAACTTTGGGGATGAGTAAAGTATTTCTACTTCTTCTATTTCCTGGGATCCATAATGACTGTGAGTTTCATTTCAGTTTTTTACTTCTGATGTACGTGAGTTATTGCACAGACATCTTAGAGTTAACATACTAGCAGGAGAAAAGTTTCTTTTGGTTTTTAAATGAAACTTTAGTTAAAGGGTTCCTCTGCCAAAGCCATTGTCCCGGCTTGGATTTTAAAGTGAACAGCACCATAACCGAACTTTGAGTAGTTCTTCCTCTACCCCATTACTACTCTTCACCAACTTTCATGATTTTCAACTTGGCAGCTTTGTGCCATTTTGCTTCCAAACTGCAATGAAAGCATGCCTCGGCTGAGGTGCAGCCTCTCAGCCTTTGCAGAGAAACATCGGTAAAATGATTGTTCCCAAGATGAAAATAAAAGCATTTCACTATGCAGCATGGCATATTTGCGGTAACATTTCAGTTTATGGGTGGAAATGGAAAAAAATCCTATAAAGGGAGGGATGGAAGCTCAATGCAAAGCTTGTTACTGTAAGATTTATCTTATAACGTTCATTAAATACTTACAATTTGGGATATTGTTGACCTTGCTTGGTCCATTGCTGCTTCACTGGATTCTGAAAAGGCAAGCAAAAAAAAAAGAAAGAAAAAAAGTCAGACTTACACATTTAAGTCTATAAAGAATAAGCATTTAATCCTCTATAGAGACTTCAGGTGGAGCATGCCTTTAACTTTTCATTCAGCATTAATCCCTTACAGCTTGAGCAGTGTGTTACTGTGTACTTGTGAGAACAGTTTATTGTCCAAATAACACATCCCACATCCATGGGGCTTCCTATCCTGCTAACTAGAAAGGGAAAGCTGTTTCCAGGCACAAGATGCCAGTGTCCTGAACAGGTCACAACACCCTAACCCCCTGTGAACTCCATCATCAACACCAGAAAACCTTACTTCCCCCCAATAACTTATGATCAGATCATACATCATATATGAATTGAAGAACTGTTCTTTCTGTTAAACTTTCACATGAAGGTATAAATGAGACAAGATTACAACAGAGTTTCTCATTGACTCATATCCGACACCGCACAACTACTTCCAGGTCCTCTACTGCTGCTTTTCCAATGCTGGCTGAGGACTGCCTTAGAGGAAGCGTTATGCAACACAATCTTCATCTGCGACACAGAGTCCAGCTGTAGATTAGCCGCTGAAAGACAATGTATGCGCCTAAAGTAAGCAAGAGGGGCTAAAATGCACTTTCTTGTCTTGGTATGTGTTGCATGGGAAGCACAGAAAAAAAGGTCGGCACTGTTTTCAAGCGCAAAACAGTGGCGTCCTCCCTATCCGGAAGTTCGCGCATGCAAATGTTAAGTGCTGAGAGCTGCAAAACAACAACAACAACAACAACGCTTTAAATATCTAATGTCTAAATACGCCGCAGTAAATAGGATTTACAGAAGGGGATAAATAAAGAAATGACCGGTTCTGAGAGTCTCTTTATGACGCTGCGTTATTGTAGCAACATTATAAACAATCCAGTCCTTAGTGGTCATTTCAGGTATCCTGATGGAGCTGTGATGTTTGCTGTTTCTGCTGCCCTCTTGGTCAGATCTGTCTTGAAAACGACACTTTTGGCTAAATGAAGGATAAAAGTCACTTTGCCAAAAACTGATCGCAGCTTCTTCCTCGTGACAGGAAAGTTATTCCTGGCTCAAATTTGATTATCATTCATGCGAGATATGTTCGACAGACTAAAGGCCAACAAGTCTTTTACAACAGGTTAAATACCGACACAACTGTCTCTTACACTGTGAGAAATATTGATCAGACGGCTAAAGCGGTGGTTAGTACATGGCTGCGGACACACGACCACGACTTTTAAAACAATAAATGAAACAAACATACAAAACTTCTACGTAATTTACGTTTATCTTTATCTAAATTCTTTCTCATTTGTTGCATGGCGAACTTACTGTGTCGGGTTGCTGCCTCTCGGTCCCTGATGTCAGCATCGTAAGTCCTGAATGGGAAGATCTCCAGCTCAGCTGGAAAAGAAATGGGCGTGAAAGAACGAGGTCACGGGTTGGGCTCCCCACTTAAGGGTAACAGTTTTCTTCTCATTCTTTCTACTGGCAGTGCTTTGTTTATGTCGTTTTATTCTAATCTCGAGGTCACAAATAGGCGGACTGCGGTCAGGATCCGGACCCAGACCATTTATGTTTTACTCTGCGCAATTTTTCTCATATTTACGGGGAGGTTATTTTAATCTGCGCAACTTTTTCCTTTTGTCTTTATGGTAGTCGATGTGCGCACACGGGAAACACACAGATCAATCGCTTACGTTGGAACTCATCCCACATGATGTTATTCAGCCAATCAAGTCATTTCTTCATAGCAACTTCATGTGGGATAATCTAAATATTCCTCCTCTAAAACCTGTAACACTATGTGAAAACTCAGCTCTATCACGCACTGCAAAAAGACACAAAGGAAATCTGGGTAAAAACATCAAAAAAGAAGGTACAATCCACTTTCATACATTAAACTAAATCCATAAGGCAGAGTGGGGACTGTTTATGGAAATAGTGGACCACAGTGCTATAACCACATTGTGCACTAGTGCTTTTGTTAAAGCAAAAATGTCTTCCATATGCAAAAAAATGACCACAGTAGACCAGCCTTTGATTCAATTGAGACCATCTCACTGAAAACAACTACTGTACATCAGTTTCTTGGCCTCACTAATGACACAGATACTGATCTGTGATCAGAAGTGCAGGGCTGTCGGAGAGGAAGTTCAAGGGGAACGCTGAAGAACGTACGTATGTAACCAGAAATCCCGTCTGAACCCTACGCCATAACCTGACATGCACCTCTTAAGAAATGTAACTACACGTCAGGTTGATGCAGCCCATAAGGATTGTGATCAGTGCGTAGGGTTCAGACGGGATTTCCGGTTAAGTATGGAAAGACCAGATGCAGAAGCATAATTTAGGCCTTAGCATGGAACCACAGATGGGATGCAAACATGTGCAATGTGTTGCTTTGTACTGTATATCCAAACATGATGGGAAACACTGTCCCCAATAATAAAAAAGAACATCCATCTTGACAGTGAAACACGGAGGGCGCTGCCTTCAATACAGCACACATTGGTACTCTCAAGAGCTTTAAAAGGAAACAACTGGACTTCTTTCTCTTTTACTTTTTTTAAGATGTTTCACCTCATCTCCAAGAGGGTTCTTCAGAAAGGTGGTCGTTGACCCACTATTGAGCATGTGTCATCACATGAGCCAAGGTGTGACAAAAGCACAGGTCATTACCATCAGGGTTTTCAGGTGAAACCACCGGGAGACAGAGATGGTCGTTCACAGTGGATATAGATGGTTCCTTTTACTCCTCTTTCAAACCATCTGTTTTCTCACTCCAAAATGTGAACACTGGCATTCCCAAAAGAGTCTCCTTTATCATTTAGATGCAGCAGCACAGCTGAGTCTTGTCCTGTTGAGGTGGCTCTTCCATGTTTGCCATGCGTTTGTGGACCATTGTAGAGAACCGAGCACTCCTTGCTGCAGTGCACAGCATACACTGTGTTGCTCAGCTTGTGTTTGGGAGTTTTGTCCTTGGGATGAACCAGTTTTTGTCTGGCTGTGGCTGGATTTGAAGTACACTGGAATGTAATGCTTGGAGAAAATTCTCCTGAGTTTCTCTGACAGGACACCTCAACAGGGCAAGACTCAGCTGGACTTCTGAACCTAGAGCATAAAGGACACTCTTTTGAGGATGCCAATGTCCACAATGCCACATGGATGAGGACCTTCTCCTGTACTTTGAGAGGTCTGCACAGTTTAGCTGTAATGCCAGGAAATGCGTGTTTCATATTTCATTCAGATACATTTTTAAAAAATTGTTACATATAAATAAGGCTTTATGTACTGTATAAAAGAAGATACAGCTAATTGTTCTGAATCTGCATGCGCTGGTACTGCTGTATGTTGCAAATTATTCTCCAGTCCTTTCGGAAACATCTTTCATCTTAGTTGTGTAACAGAATCCAGCACATAGATATGTATTCAAAACCTGGTGATTAATCACAACATCAGATTTTTCAGTTCCGATTAGAATCAACACTTTGAGGAGAAATCCACAAAAACAGAGCAGAATCGTTGCCAGTTGGTTTATTGAACAAAGAGTTCAGTAAAGCACGAAAAAAGATAAAGAGGAAAAAGCGAAGCTCCCCGGGGGTTGCAGCCTTAAGCAGGTCAACAGATGATAATAGCAGGCAGAGACGAAAGCTCTCGAGGCTTCTGCGAGCCGCTATTTATCACTCAAAGGGTCGTCTAATCACTCCCTTTTTTAATGTCATATCTCCTGATCTTTATCATATCTGTTATTTGTTGCATCTTTTAGGACCAATTGCTTCCCAATTTTAGCCCAAATGTTTCCTAAGAATTAAATATATTTACTGGCTTTGCTTTACAATCTTACCCCTTTTTTATACCACGTTATGGAATATGATGCTAGAGTGGCCTGACCTTTATTGACAGGTTTACTTGACCTATTGTCTTTATCCAGCCCTTCTTGGTATTTTTCCTTCACGTGCCTACATGTGATGCTAACTCAGCATATCTCTGAAAGCTCCATTACCTCATCTATAAAAAGGAAATACCTCATGGAAAATCCAAAACTTTCTCTAACCCGGTAGGCTTTAAAAAGTGTCAAATCCTTTTGATTTATGACCTGCATCTGTAAAGGCATTCCATTCCATTCCATTCAATTCCATTCAATTCAATTCCATTCAATTCAATTCAATTCAGTTTTATTTATATAGTGCCAAATCACAACAAACTGTCACCTCAAGGCACTTTGTATTGTGGGTAAAGACCCTAAAATAATACAGAGAAAACCCAACAGTCAAAACGAACCCCTATGAGCAAGCATTTGGTGACAGTGGGAAGGAAAAACTCCTTTTTAACAGGAAGAAACCTCCAGCAGAACTAGGCTTAGGGAGGGGCAACAGCCCCCCCAACATCCTAGGCCTATAGCAGGATAACTAAGGGGTGGTTCAGGGTCACCTGATCCAGCCCTAACTATAAGCTTGATCATAAAGGAAAGTTTTAAGCCTAATCTTAAAAATAGAGAGGGTGTCTGTCTCCTGAATCCACGCTGGGAGCTGGTTCCACAGAAAAGGGGCCTGAAAGCTGAAGGCTCTGCCTCTTATTCTACTCTTAAGTATCCTAGGAACCACAAGTAAGCCAGCAGTCTGAGAGCAAAGTTCTCTTTTGGGGTAACATGGTACTATAATGTCTTTGAGATAAGATGGGGCCTGATTATTCAAGACCTTGTATGTTAGGAGATTGATTTTAAATTCTACTCTAGATTTAACAGGGAGCCAGTGAAGAGAAGACAATATGGGAGAAATATGCTCTCTCTTTCTAGTCCCTGTCAGTAATCTTAGCTGCAGCATCCTGAATCAGCTGAAGGCTTTTCAGTGAGCTTTTAGGACAGCCTGATAATAATAAATTACAATAGTCCAGCCTAGAAGTAATAAATGCATGGATTAGTTTTTCAGCATCAGTCTGAGAAAGGATGTTTCTAATTTTATAAATATTGCGCAAAGCTGAGTATCATGTGCATAAAAATGAAAACTGATGCAATGCTTTCTAATAATACTGTCTATGGAAAGCATGTATAATGTAAATAAAATTGGTCCTAGCACAGAACCCTGTGGAACTCCATAATTAACCTTAGTGTGTGAAGACGACTCCCCATTTACATGAACAAATTGGAGTCTATTAGATAAATATGATTCAAACCACTGCAGTGCAGTACCTTTAATACCTATGGCATGCTCTAATCTCTGTAATAAAATGTTATGGTCAACTGTATCAAAAGCTGCACTGAGGTCCAACAGGACAAGCACAGAGATGAGTCCACTGTCAGAGGCTGTAAGAAGATCATTTGTAACGTTCACTAATGCTGTTTCTGTACTGTGATGAATTCTGAAACCTGACTGAAACTCTTCAAATAAACCGTTCCTCTGCAGATGATCAGTTAGCTGTTTTACAACTACTCTTTCAAAGATTTTGGAGAGAAAAGGAAGGTTGGAGATTGGCCTATAATTAGCTAAGACAGCTGGGTCAAGTGATGGCTTTTTAAGTAGCGGTTTAATTACTGCCACCTTGAAGGCCTGTGGTACATAGCCAACTAATAAAGACAGATTGATCATATTAAAGATTGAAGCATCAATAATGGGAAAGACTTCTTTGAACAGTCTAGTAGGAATGGGATCTAATAAACATGTTGATGGTTTGGAGGAAGTAACTATTGAAGTTAACTCCAAAAGATCAACTGGAACGAAAGAGTCTAAACAAATACCAGCAGTGCTGAAAGCAGCCGAACATGAAGATAAATCTTGGAGATGGTTTTGAATAATTTTTTCTCTAATGTCTAAAATTTTATTTGTAAAGAAATCCATGAAGTCATTACTAGTTAAAGTGAAAGGAATACTCGGCTCTACAGAGCTCTGACTCCTTGTCAGCCTGGCTACAGTGCTGAAAAGAAACCTGGGGTTGTTCTTATTTTCTTCAATTAATGATGAATAGTAAGATGTCTGAGCTTTTTTATAGAGCAACAAACTCTTTTTGCAGGCTAAATGAGCATCTTTCAAGTTAGTAAGACGCCATTCCCTCTCCAGCTTACGGGTTATCTGCTTTAAGCTGTGCGTTTGTGAATTATACCATGGAGTCAGGCACTTCTGATTTGAGGCTTTCCTTTTCAGAGGAGCCACATGTATCCAAAGTCGTACGCAGTGAGGATATAAAACTATTGATGAGATAATCTACCTCACTGGGAGCAGAGTTTAGGTAGCTGCTCTGCATTGTGTTGGCACATGGCACTGAAGAGCATAATAATGAAGGAATTAGATCCTTAAACTTAGTTACAGCACTTTCACAAAGACTCCTACTGTAATAAAACTTATTCCCCACTGCTGTGTAATCCATTAAAGTAAATGTAAATGTTACTAAGAAATGATCAGACAGGAGGGGGCTTTCAGGGAATACTGTTAGGTCTTCAGTTTCAATGCCATATGTCAGGACAAGATCCAGAGTATGATTAAAGTGGTGGGTGGGCTCCTTTACATTTTGACAGAAGCCAATTGAATCTAATAATAGATTAAATGCAGTGCTGAAGCTGTCATTTTCAGCATCTACATGGATATTAAAATCACCCACTATAATTATTTTATCTGAACTGAGCACTAAATCAGATAAAAAGTCTGAGAAATCAGACAGAAACTCTGAGTAGGACCAGGTGGACGATAGATAATAACAAATAAAACAGGTTTTTGAATTTCCCAATTAGAGTGGAAAAGACTAAGAGTCAGGCTTTCAAAAGAATTAAAACTCTGTCTGGGTCTTTGATTAATTACTAAGCTGGAATTGAAGATTGCTGCTACTCCTCCTCCTCGACCTGTGCTTCGAGCATTCTGACAGTTAGTGTGGCTCGGGGGTGTTGATTCATTTAAACTAACATATTCATCCTGCTGTAACCAGGTTTCTGTAAGGCAGAATAAATCAATATGTTGATCAATTATTAAATCATTTACTAACAGGAACTTGGAAGAGAGAGACCTAATGTTTAATAATCTATATTTAATTGATTTATTCTTTGGTGCAGTTGATGAAGCTATATTATTTATTGTTTTTGAATTTTTTATGCTAAATAGTTTTTACTGATTTTAGGTTTGTTTATTGGTGGTCTGGGAGCAGGCACCATCTCTATGGGGATGGGTTTTGGGGGGATGGAAGGAGGAGAGAAGCTGCAGAGAGGCGTGTAAGACTGCAACTCTGCTTCCTGGTCTCAGCCCTGAGTAGTCAGGTTTTAGGAAGACATGAAGACACTCATAAAGCACAACATTTAAATCAACAGTTTTCATGCAATATAATCAAAATAAGACAAAATAAATCAAACAGTATAAATCAAAACCAAATTAAATCAATAGTCAATCAGGTCAATAATCAGTAGTCCCTTCAAATCAGTATTCATTCAAATCAGTAGTGTCTTAATTTAATAACATTTCAATAGTCCAATGTATGCTTATGATCATTATTAGTGAGAAGCATCTTGATTTAAAGTAATCAGAAGCAGTATAAAAACCATCAAAAAACAGTACGTAAAAACACATCAAAAGTAATGTAAAAACATTTTTTTTAAAAAGGTATAGATAAACATACAAAAAAACGGATATAAAACCATACAAAAATTATCCCACACTGCCAGTTGGAATAAGAGGGCCAAACCATGAACCAGGGTGGGGAAATGACTTTTCTAGATTTCATTATCCAGCGACCAGATGTCCCCTGCTAGTGACTTGGCACAGCTCTGAATGGTCCAGGTCGCCAGGGCAAACTGACTGTGGAACTGCTCGGCGTCTGCCCCGGGGTCGTCAGTCTTCAGAGCATCGAGGTGGCTGGATAGAGCTTTGAGGGTGTGGGGGCCGGAGCCCAGCAGGATGTGGCGGAAGGGACTGTCTCTGGGAGAAACGTAGGGTGACAGGAAGTTCCTTTCCACCTATAGCAACAAGAAGAACATCATGAAGGAGCTGGATAACAAAGTCACGGGGTCACCCCACCCTTTGAAAGGCAGGAATCAGCATAGTGAAGACTATTTATGCTGACAATTACACATTATTGTGCATAAGAATCAAAGTAATCAAATTAAAATGTGATGTCATCACATTTAGAATATGACCCAAAAGTAGCTAAACCACACAAAAATCATAAATTCCATTAATCAAAAGATGGGATGGCAGATTGTGAAAGCAACTAAACTTGTTAGCTTTAGGTGAGGTTTTTTCCCTTTTTATGACTGAATCAAGTCACTGTTTCATTGGCTGCCATCAGCTTCACATTACCAGGCAACTTAAAAATATGTTTTGTCCTTTAGCACTTCACTTTGGCAGTTTGTTTTTTCCTTAATTCCTAAAATCCTTACTGTCATGATGCGGTCATTGATCAAGCGGCACATCTCGATGTCCTCCAGGTCGCTGTTCTGGATGTCGGCTGCCAAGCCTCTAGAGGCTCGGCTGTAGGAGGCAGAGGCCATCATCAACCACTGCACTGTCAGGGCCTTGGGCAACAGCTGGGGCTGCATCTGGAAGCACACAAACATACAGGGATGGTTTAGTTCTTTCATTAAACTCAGTTTGGTAAGTTGGGCATGAAAGATCAGACCACATCTCTGATTCCTATGATGAAAGCAGTAACCAGGCTAAAGGATTGATAAGTGAAATGGCACTAATGCAAACGAGTCAAAAAGTGGCAGTGATCAAGTTACTCTGTTTCTGCAGCTCACTCTGAACAAGGTAAATACTACCTTGGTTTACAAGAACACTGGTGAGCACTCACCCTCTGAACAGCCTTGACCTTCGTAATAATCTGAACCACGTGACCACGTATGAGCTGGTCGTATTTCTTCAGGTCCATCTGCAGCAGATGGTCATGAACCAGCCTCAGCGCTATGTGACCTGCAAACTGGCCCGCTTTCACAGCCAGCTGAGGAACCTGGCTGGCTGTGACAGAGTTCAGGTTCTCTCGGGTGTCCTGCATTGTGCCAAAGTACGAGTAGTCCTGAGGAGGAATACCGAGAGGATTTGAGAATTACGCTCAGATGTACAAAGTTAAAAGGGGTTCAGAAGAATTCAGAAGAATTCACTTACTGAATTACCAGAGTGGAATCGGAAAGCAACTGAGGGAATGCCAGAAAAGGCGAGGAAAGGATACGCAGCACTGTCCAACCTCAGAGGCTCCATGCTTAAAATCAAACACATGAAAGAAGAGTGAGAATGAGGCTACATGCTAAAGAGAAAACTGATGTAATCACTGACTATACTTTGTTATCTCTGAATGGACAGACTCACATATTAGACTCCCAGTTGTTCTTTCCAAATTGAGAAAGAAGAGACTTGTCCTTGTCATACATCACCTAAGGACAAAAATACTTTAACATTTTTGGAAATCAGCTGTGGCGTTACCTCTTTCAGAGTATTTTGGATCAGGCTGTGCAGCAACGGACTGGCTGCCACTTTAAATCCGTTCCGAGCTGAAACAAGACCACAAATATTTATTTTTCCTAAAAACTGAAAGGATGCTGTGTGTCTTGTACCAGTTGTATTCGGTACAAGAAGTCTCCAATCATGGCAGTGCATACCTGTCACAATGCCATCCAGGTTGATGTAGGTGAAGGCTTTCATGCTCAGAGAGGACAAATAACCCTGGAACAAGAAAATATCCAAAATAAATGTATGCATATGAGACAGAGTACAAACATTCATAATTACTATTGAGGAAAGGAAAAATGCAGCCAATCTAAAGTTTTGTCATGCACTTCTTACCTCCAACCACTCGGTGGCACCAACACTTCCATATTCTCCAGCACTCCAGCTCGCAAACACGATGCTCCTCCTTGGCTTGAAGCCATCTGTCAAAGTGGATACATTTCATGAAACATGAAGCTTCTCAGTGACATTCATTAGCATCTGATGTGAAGTGTTCATCAGTTCCATCACTATTACATCACTCAATCTGACACATTAAAAACCAAACATCAGCTTCCAGCAGGTACTCACCGTTCTTCACCATGTCAGAGATGGAACGTGCCAACTCAACAAGCACGCTGGTGCCGACGGTGGATGCTGCAAAACCCGGGCCCCACACATCCCTCTGGGCACCAATGACCACGTATCGATCTGCAGACAGTGGGAGGACATTCATCGTTCACACTGTTCTCAGCAAACTAACTTGTGACTGCAGCATCTCTCTCATTTATCATCTTTGTGGTACCTGCATCCACAAAGCCTTTGATGACCCCAAAGACATTATTTATCTTTTTCTCAGTAAGAACGTTGTTGACGTCCACGGTAATAACGTCGCTCTCGTCCCCGAGTCTGTTCATGCCCTCCCAACCATCTGGCAGAGATCTCCCCTTGAGCTGCCTGTAGGATGCAGACACACATGAATCCTTTATTGGTGCTCTATTACAAGCTTTGACACCCTTTCTGACACCAGTTCAGTAACTGTGAGCCTTACCTCAGAATTTTGGTTGCCCTGCCTGCTGTGATAGTCTGAGCCAAAATATTTGGCAGGCCGGAAGACTGTACAGGTGGAAACTGGGTGTGGTTGAAGGAGGGGAAGCCTGGGGTGTAGGGATCCCCAGAACCCATGTGGACCTGTGGGAAACAGAAAAAGCTTAGATGGGGAGATGAGCTTTGAGTGGACAGGTACAGCCTCCTAAACTTCAAGAACATTATCTGCTTAAAGTTAATGGCAGGCGTCACTTGACAGATTTCTTTTCAAAAGATAATTTAACCACACATTTGTCACCAAAACAAGGAGTAAAAATGACTACACTATGATGGTGGTTATGATTTAGGTTGCTTTACTTAATAAAATAAATAAAGTTCCCACTCACATGACCATAAAGTGGAGTGTCCTCTCCAATGGAGTAATCAGTGGGGTCTGGGTAGATCAGCACAGCAGAGGCGTTCATTTTGGCTGCGTTGGCTACCTGTAAACAAAGAAGAAACAAGGCAGTGGAAGGTTAAAGTTCACCAACAGCAACCTAATTTGCATAAAACATCAAACAATGTTTCATGCAAAAAGGAAGGTTAATCCCTCTTTGTACTGAAATACCACTACTGCTGTGATCTCCTGAGATTCAGAAACTCTCACCTACACATTAGCAGAGGGACATGAGAAGTCCGATGTGCTTAAATTTGCTGACATCTTTTGCCAGCTACACCCCATAATATTATTAGTCAGCTTCCAAATAACTGATAAACCTTTTCACCTTGCTTTATAATTTCTTTGATAGATTTAAATGTGTCCACTCTATGCATGGGGCTTTATAGTTTGGAACTTGTGAGACTAATGGTTGTTTTTTTGTTTTTTTTTTAAAGCTAAATTTAGATATTTAAAATGTTTTCCGTTTCAGGAATTCTCAGTAATCTGGAAGATTCCAAAGGACTTCTTTTGGGTTATAAAAGGTTAAGAAGAGATGAGCTCTACAAATATTGGCCAATTACTACAGGGAATACAAGTCTTATTCAAATAATGCACCACTACACATTTTCCCATCTTTTTAAACCTCTCACCTTCTCAGCAAAGCTGATCCTTCCAGCTCTGACCAGCATGACTCTGCCACTCATGTTGATGTTCATGTTCTTCAGCTGTCTGAAGTCACCTTCCTGCCCATAACGGGCATACAGCACTGCACCCTGGACCCACAGCAAAGAAAGATAATCACTGCATTTTTTCCTGTCCATTTTGTATCATTTTCTCTGTAAATAATTTAGCCTTTTGATTACCGTTGCTATTCCATTGGCACTGTAGGACAGGAACCCCCTCGGACGCTCCTCTGACCCATTCTTGAAAACTATTCTGTTGTATCCAGAAGCTGGGGGGTCCTGAACCTTGACAAAGTGCTCATCAGTCCAGGTATTCATGCCGTACTCCTTGAACTTCTTGAGCACCTTGTTTCCCAGATCTTCATCACCAGGAGAACCAGCTCGGTGGCTGCTGCTGGTAAAGTCACTGTGACAGAACACAGGAAAAAGAACACGGATGCCAAAAACAGATTACTCACTTTTTCATATAACAAAAATGTGTGCTGTACTGCAGTGCGTGATGTTTCACCTGAGGACAGCGTCCAAACTGGATGCAGTCAGTTTTCGAGCAAGAAGCTTTTTCACATCATCCCAGTCCATGAGGGGGGCAGCACCGGTCTCATGGACAAAAACTGTGTCTTCAAAACTGAGAGCAGAGGGTGCACAGGTGGGAGCCAAATCCTTATTGCGATGAACCAGGTAGCCAATCAAGTAGCCTGAAAGCAGCAATGATTTCAAATGAGGAAACAATTACTAATGAGGAAAGAGAACAGAACTAAGACTAGACCAAACCTTACAGCCTGAACAACACAGCCAGCCTTTTGAAATGCCACTAAGTGACCAGGACACACACAGTAAGGCATTCCTGGACCCACCTGTGAGTGCAACATGTCAAATCCTGACAGAGTGTTGCTCAGGTGAAAGCAGGGTCACAGTTCAGCCAAGTTTTTCAGGTGATAAAATGACACTTGGTAAGTTTTCACACAAAAAATGGGAAAATTTCATGTTGCACACAAAAAGTTTCATACATATTGTCCCTACTGGAAAGACACTGGTTTATACAAGGGTCTAAAACATTTGAATTAAGTCAGCTTTACAGTGTTTAAACTTTAATTGTATTTATTTATTTATTTTTACATCCAAACAACGGTTTTAAAAAAAGTACAACCTAATCCAGAAATCCACTTAGCCTAAGATTGACCCCTGAGGAAACTCTCAGCTTAGTAAGCACTATCTAAAAACAAGGCTTCTTCCTTCAACTTCCTCTCTTACCGATGATGAAGATGAAGAACATAGCAGCTGCCATGAAGCAGAGGCTCTTGGGTGTACGTCCATACTTTTGAGCCATGTATGATTTGCGGACCGAGTTGAGATTGAGGTGGTCTCCGTGGCTGGTTTCCCAAGCCTCCTCATTTACGTCAGATGAGAGTATCATCTCCATCTGGCTGCTGTCACCTTCCACGTTCCGGCTCAAGTCGTACTGTGTGTAGGAATTTCGCCCACAACTAAACTTCAATGAAACCAAAAAAAAGTTTAGCAGAATATACAACTTCAGTATTTTTCACAAAGTAAGTTTCATTTTCCTTTTATGATAATCCACTGTTTCTAATCCTTCTTTCACCTACTCAGTCTTTTCCTTTAAGTCTCCTAACCGGCTTATCTATCCTGTGTGCTCTGAGCTCATACTGAAACTCTTATATATTAAAACAGTGGGGGTTTCTACTTCTGCTGGTCTCTGCATTTTCATTTCAGGTTTTACTGAAATGAAACTTAAATTTCAGGTTTTAGATCCCCATATTAATATCCACAACACAGAATTTAGCTATAGAGTTATTAGTTAACAGTTATCAGACACTGTATGCGATTAAAGTGGGGAGAGGATCTAAACAAGAGGGGCTAAAATACACCTTTTTGCCTTGATATCAGGGGTGCAGCTATATACTTTCTGAGGTGTATGCAGACACATTTTTAGGCGTGGGGGGGGGGCAGGAGGAGGGGAGGTGAAGGAGCACAGTGGCCTAATCACCCTAATCAACACCATGCCTCTGTTATTG
The DNA here is from genome assembly GCA_024447675.2 of Pterophyllum scalare. Lineage (NCBI taxonomy): Eukaryota > Metazoa > Chordata > Actinopteri > Cichliformes > Cichlidae > Pterophyllum > Pterophyllum scalare. The sequence continues at coordinate 58 of JAMQGT020012365.1, read as the reverse complement.
ATCATATCATATGCACAGCTGTTACAGAAAATGCCAACTACAGAAATACAGTGCCTTG